>PVIY010019719.1:0-10018 GCA_004026745.1 Myrmecophaga tridactyla
CACATTTTCCTCTACATCCTTATGCATGTAGAATATATTTAAAATAACTTTTCAGATGTCCTTTTCTGCTAAGTCCATCATCTCTATCAATTCTGACTCTGTTTCTGTAGATCCCCTTTTCCCCCCACTCCTGGTTATATGGTTTTTTTTTTTTCCTGCCTCTTTTTGCATCCCTGATGACTTTTGATTGGAAGTTAAATTTTTGTGTTCTGAATAGTGAATGCTGTATCTTTTAAACTTTCTCCTGGCACGTAGTTAAGTTACTTGAGATCAGTTTTATCTTCTGGAACCATGCTTTTAAGCTTTATTATGATGGGTGGTTTTAGTTTGCTAATGCTGCCGGAATACTTAATAGCAGAAATGGAATTGGCTTTTATAAGGGGAATTTATTAAGTCACAGATATACAGTTCAAAGGCCTTAAAAATGTCCAAACTAAGGCATCCAGAGAAAGAAACTTTGGCTGCAAAGAAAGACCAGTGTCTGTCACATGGGTAGGCATGTGGCTGGCATCTGCTTGTCCTTGTTCCTGATTCCATTGCTTCCAGCTTCTGATTCCAGTGGCTTCCTCTCTAACTGTCCATGGTTCCACACTTAGCTGCTTGGGGAAAAACTCCGGATTTTGTCTCTTAGCTTAGCTTCTTGTGGGACCAGAGATTTCTTCTCTTTGCTTTCTGGGTATTTCTCTGAGTCCTTGCTTACCAAGCTATTTATGTCTCCATCTTCAAATGCTTGCATCTGTGTTGCTTCTGGTTCCTGTCTAGTTTGTGTCGACTCTCTCTCTCAGCTCCTGGCATCTCCTGGGGCTTCACCATTTCCAGATGTCTGGAGGTTTCTCCAAAATGTTTCCCCTTCTTAAGGACTCCAGTAAACTAATCAAGACCCATCTTGAATGGGCAGTCACAGCTCCATCTAATCAAAAGATCATATCCACAATTGGGTGTGTCATAACTCCATAGAAGCAGCCTGATCAAGAGATTCTACCCTACAGTATTGAATCAGGATTGCAGAATATGGCTGCCCCACAAGATTGGATCAGGATTGAAATAATATAGCTTTTCTGGGGTGCAAAACAGTTTCATACTAGCACAGTGGGTTCCTGGTGGCCTCTAGTTTAGGGCAAATTCATTCTCACCGTGGAGTGTTGCTGCCAGTGGAAAACGCTTGTGAGGTCTCTGTCCAAGGACTACTGCTCCCTCTCCACTTGAACTGGATCGAATGGGAGTTCTTAGCTTTGTTAAAATTCAAAGCATTGTTTCCTCTCCTGCTTTCTAGTTGGTTTTTCCTCCCAGTCTCGTGGAGCTTCACTATATGCACATTCAAGTCTGTATTCAGCCAAAGTTGGAGGAGCCTCTCTGCAACTCTGGATTTCTCTCTTTGTGAGGTTCTCTCCTCCCTAACATTCTGCCCAAAACATGTAGCCAGCTCAACCTCCTTACACATTGATCTCTTTCTCAGCAACTCAGAAAAACTGCTAGGCTCTTTTTGTTTTCGGCTTCCTGCAGTGCGGTCAGGAAAAACTCCCTCCAGGCACTCGTTTGGGCTCATCTCTTTACCTAATATCAGGTGTAGTCCCGTGCTACCTGTTGTCCAGTGTCTGAAAAAGGTCATTGCCCGTCTATGGTCCAGCATTCTAGTTGTTCACAGCAGGAGGTCAGTTTCCATATTCCTTAGTGGAAGAAATGTCAGTGAAATAAACCATATGAGATGGAGCTCACAAGTCTTCTTCTGTCTATTGTTATACAAATTGAACTGTTTCATGATTGTTTGCTTACTTGTTAGAAAATGTATAAGTTATAAACATAATGGGTTTCAGAGTTTTCAACTATATTCCTAGAGCCTCACCTGCCAGGAAGTCCTCAGAGTTTGTTTTATGGATCAACATGTAAGTGCTCGGTTGTGCTCATCATTTTGTAGGCGTTCCTGCAAATTCCTAGTAACGAAATGGAGAAAGGAGAGGCCCTACTGATTTACCTGTAGTACCCTCGTCATCCTCTGATTGTCTGGGAATGTTTGAATTTCTGGAAATATGTATGTGCCCAGTGATCTTCCAAGGATCTCCTAGCCAGATTCTGGAGTATTGCTGCCAGTGGAAAACCTGACCGAGCTGTGCTCCCACACAGGGGTGAATCCAACTGTACAATGAGTAGAAAAAGCAAAGCAAGAGGAAGGAAGCAGAGATAAACACATGTGAAGAATACTATAATTTTTTTTTTAAATGAGGCGTATGCTTATAGGAAAGTGACTTCCCTCATATGTATGTTTTCATTTTCTCCTAATTTTATGTTCTTCAAAGCCAAAGTCATTAGTTTGCCTGGGAACCAAAATAATTGTAATAACATCTGATAAATTAGTATTTATAATTGAGTCCCAAGCAAATTATAATTGTTTCCAAGTATAAATTCAAAACAAATGAATTGAGAATTATTTTTCTTACTATATGCATAGCTAATATTTAGATGCTCTCTTTGAAAGATATAACTGACAGTTTACCTTTTAAGTACAAGGCCTTTATTTTGTATAAAATTAAACATGCTTGTTAAAAATTAAACCAACAAATTACTAAGAAGAGAAATAGAACCCGTTATTCCCAATTTTACCATCCATAGATAACTATGATTTCCTGGTATCTCTTTATGCATGCTAGTTTTTAATAAATACTTAACATTTGATATAAATTGAATTTAATGAAAGAAAAGGTTACTCATGTATTTTAGAAAGATTATGAAAAATATTATGAGGTTGCAATCATTATATTTAAAATTTTGTCTCTTTTATTGTTCACCTATACCCTACCATAATATATGAAGTGAGTTGACCTCAAATGTTTCTTCTACAATGCCTCCTCCCACCTATCAATTTTTCTAACATATTACTTTAATTGTAAATTTTTTGCATCAAATTGTCTTTTTTAACTATAGTTCTTACTTTATTTCATTTTAGTCCTAGACAAATGTAGTGATAAAATGATTACTAATTCTCTTATACTGGCTTCTTTTTTCTTGGTTTTCTAAATTTGATTCAGCCTTCTCTATTTGTAAAAAGGGGCTTATAGATGCCATTTTCTTAGAATTTGTGCATGAACTTTATAAAAAACGTTTATGAAGAACTTTACCTGTTCTTTATATTTGAAATCTAACATTGATTGGGTAAACATTTTTTTTTCATATAAGGTTTAGGTATTGTTTTATTTTCTTTGGGTATTGAATATTGTTATTAGTTCATTTATCCTGTTCTAGTGTTTTTCGGTAGAATGGCTGAATTTTGCCATTGCCAAATTTGCAAGAAATGCTCATGGGTGCTATATGCTTTGGGTTCTTTTGTCTTTAAGAATGCTTTTGTAACATCTACATTTAAATAACAACTTAGTTCATCATTTCATATTTTATCTATGTATGTACATATGGGTTTTATTTTCCTTAGAATTACACAGTCCTTGCTTTATTGGCTTCCCATATGAAGTATTGTAGAGAAAACTTGGGGGCCAACCATATTTTGTCCCTCATAGTCAATTTGCCTTTACTGCCTGGATACCTGAAAAAGTATTTTATCGTTGATAGTCCAACAGCACAAGCTGTATTTACAGCAGTTATTTCTGGAACATAACTTGCCCTTTTGTCTTATGATGGTGATGATGATGACTTTGCTCTGCTGCATTCCTTGGTGGTGCCAGTGTATTTTCTAATTTTATGTTGTTGTTTTAGTATTAATGATTTTAACTCATTCATATCCCTTTTCATCTCATTTTGTTGTTTTATTACCCTGTCTTTATGCTTTTATTCTGTTGAATTCTTATGTTTTCATTAAGCTTTACAAAAGGGCGAATAGACAAGGGAATTTTCTTCCAAACTGTATTTTATTTTTGTAATCAAGCATTATATTTTGCTTATCAGTTTGATGGGTTGATTTACATTTGGCTTTCTGCATGATATTTATTTGCATGGTCTTGATTTACACATTCTTTTCTAATTATTTATATTAGACTGCTCTGTTTATATTATCTCATTAAACCATTCTGAGACCTGTTAGTTTCACTGGTTTAGCTACAGTTTGTGACCTGATCATTACGTTTCCATCTGCTGCCAGTAGCCTGGGTGTGTGCATGAGGACGGGTGGTTTCCCTGGGACTTTGGGAACCTCTTACCGAAGGGCTCGTGTTCTGATAAACAGAAAGAGAAATCTGTTGAGTGTTCAGTACTCATGTCATGTTTGTAGCTGGTCCCTGTGGAGGGACCACCGACCTCCCTCCTTTCATGTGGCTTTCATGACGCAGTTTTATGTCTCTGCTAAAGTCTTGGCTGCTGTGGTGGCAGTGAGCATTATGCCATAGAAGGATTCTTCTTAATTTTGTCCCCAGGATACTGTACCCTCCATCAGCTTCTCTCCATGTTGGGGTTCTTAAGAGGTCCCCAGGTTTTGGTGATTCCTCTCTTTTGTAAATGGGAGGATGGTATTACGATCATTCCAGCTATTTCTTTTCTTGCTTATCGAGATTCCTTGTGTTTCCTTTCATGCTATTACTATGTTCTGTTTATTTTACTGTGTTTTAGGAGAGGAGGCTTAAGTCATTTGGGTGGGACCACCTGCTATCTCTTCACAGGAACTGTAGGGTTACATTTTTGCATATTAATATTATTTCCTAAAATGTATACATCATACAGTCTAACAACTGAATCTGAATTTAGAGACCCGCTCATTCAATGTTTAACACCTTGACTTTGTATTGGGATCACTGGCAGTACCTAAAAGGTGCAGCTTGCTGGGTCTCCGTCGATGCTGACTTAACTGGTTGGGAGTTCAGCTAGGGCTTCGGGAGTTTCAGAAGCTCCCCAATGGTTCTAATGGGGAAGCTAATTGAGAGCTACTGAATTAGGTCAATCTTCTCATTTTATCCTGAGATCTGGTGGGCTCCTGAGAGAAACATCGATTCTAACAGTGTCTCAGGCTCTTACTGGTTTTGTGGTTTGGGGAAAATAGTAATCTCCCCAAACCTGTTTATTCATGAGAAAAATAGAAATAATAATATTTGTTGGGGACTTGGGGGGGAATAAGTGAGATGAGTAACTCAGGTACCCGAAAAAGGGTACGGGAAATGGTAGACATTCAATATCGTTAGTAATTACCTGCTAGTAAGATAAACGGTGGTGGCGGCGGTGATGAGGATGTGATAAATGCAGTTGTGCTGGTTTGAATCTGTGGTGGACCCCAGAAAAGCCATGTCCTGTAATCCTCATTCAATATTGCTAGGTGGGAGCATTTTGATGGTTTCCATGGGGATGTGAACTACCTAATTGTGGGTGGTAACTTTTGATTAGATGGTTTCCATGGAGATGTGTCTCCACCCATTCAAGGTGGGGTTGCTTACTGGAGCCCTTTAAGAGGGAACCATTTCAGAAAGAGCCATGAGAGCCACCAAAGTCCCAAGAGCCCACGTAGCCAGAGACCTTTGGGAGTGAAGATGGAATCCCCCACCCCCACCCCCCAGGGAGCTTCATGAAACAAGAAGCCAGGAGAGAAAGCTAGCAGACTTCACCATGTGCCCTTCCAGCTGAAAGAGAAAACTTGAACTCCATCGGCCTTTCTTGAGTGACTATAACCTCTTGTTGGTCCCTTAATTTGGACATTTTCATGGCCTTAGAACTGTAAACTTGCAACTTAATAAATTCCCCTTTTTAAAAGCTGTTCTGTTTCTGGTATATTGCATTCCGGCAGCTTGTAAACTAGAACAAAGGTGATGAACTTGTTTCAGGAGATTAAATATTTTAGGTTGCACTTGTGTTTCATGGTTGGAGCAGGAAGAGAACCACCAGTTCCCTGCTGTTTAGAAAGACTACTGTGTTCATAGAGAACTGGTACATGAACTAATTCTGTTGAATTGGACATGAATATCAAAATCCTTCATAGCTGAGGATTCACACTTATGTAATTTCAGAGCATTGAGATAGTTTAATGACTTGGGTGGCCCTGTGTTGATCATTCCACAGTTACTGCCAAAACTGTTTTACTGTACAATACTTTGCATTTTATACAAAGCAAAGATACTAGTATCTTATTGTTCTAGTTTGCTAGCTGCCGGAATGCAAGACACCAGAGACGGATTGGCTTTTAATAAAAGGGGATTTATTTCATTAGTTCTTCAGAGGAAAGGCAGCTAACTTTCAACTGGGGTTCCTTCTTATGTGGGAAGGCACAGGGTGATCTCTACTGGCCTTCTCTCCAGGCCTCTGGGTTCCAACAACTTTCCCAGGGGTGATTTTTTCCTGCATCTCCAAAGGCCTGGGCTGAGCTGTGAGTGCTGAGATGAGGTATGCTGAGCTAGGTTGAGTCTCTCATATAAGCACCAGCCAATTAAATCAAACATCATTCATTGCAGCAGGCACACCTCCCAGCCGACTGCAGATGTAGTCGACAACAGATGAACTTCACATGCCATTGGCTCATCTCCACAGTAATAGAACTAGGTGCCTTCACCTAGCCAAGTTGACAACTGAATCTAACTACCACACTTATTTTTTAAGTACTTAATAGTTCCCAGAAATGTTACAGGTAAGTAAAATGATAAATTTTATTAATTTTTTTTATGTTTAGCTCAGCATGGTGCCCTTCTAAGGCACTCAAAAACACATTTTAGATTTTACTCATAGGAAATGAGAGGTATGACTTATTTATAAGAATATATCAATACATGAGATTTAATTAATATTATAATTTGCAGTGTTTATAAGAATCAGTTAATATTACATATCAATAAATATTTTACTTAATCCAGTGTATGCCTAGCTGTTGCTTTTACCATCCTGCTTTTGCTGTTCCTGCTTTAGAATAGCATCCTGATGGTTTGCTGACAGCTATTAGATACTGAGTGTCTAGAAATATATGGGACCTTTGAAGACTATCCCTTTCATTGTTTGGTGAGGGTAAGGGCAGAAAATAAAATGAACAAAAACTGATTATAGTAACCTTTTCCCCAAAATATTAATCGGATTTAATTAACTTGGAACAAATCTAGCAAAAGATTGCCATGTGTGTGATTTGTGAATTATTTATCCATGTGAATAATTTTATAAAGAATTATAATTGTATAACTTCCCTTAATCAATTGGATATGATTATATAAGCAAAAAATACAGTATTGAGCACACATATTTGTGTTGTCATGCCTGTTATTCACCATGGAAATTAATGGGTATTATACTTATTGATTTGAATAATACATTCCTAAAGTTTTCAAATCCCTCTTGACAAGTGTGTGAGTAATTAATTTGGATTATCATGAGAATTTTATATGCTCAATGGTTAGAAGCTACATTTCTGACACCCAAATGATCATTTGTTCACATGATTTCCAAATGGCTGTAGGAGACCAGTTCATGCATTTCTTTTCTCTGGCTATTAACATTCATATCATTTTTTCTGACCTGTGTGTACCTTTCTCCTGGTTCATTCTATTCTCACTAAGCTATGATTAAAATCATAGAGAGAGCCCTTGAGTACACATAACACATTCTCCAATTTATATTCAGACCTTTAATACGTTTAATCAAACCCGATAATTGATAGTAGCCATCAAAATTTGCCCTTTGATAACTATAAATAATAGAATATTTAAATTGATAGATGCCATCAAGATTTGCCTTTGAAAGATATAAATAATAGTAGCCTAAGGTTGTGTACCATATCTGCATTTTGATAAGGCAGTTCACATCCTCTCTGATCTTTAAGCACAAAACCTTGAACTGTTTTTTTCCTACAACTTCCAACAGGGCACACTTAGCTCACTATGTGCAGATTCCAGTGCTTAGCCTGGCAGGTGCAAGTTAGAATCTTGTGGACTGTGAGACCTTAGAAGAAGCAGAGCCAGCATTCAGTCTTTGACTCTTAAAGAACTTGTTAGAATAATAGAGGGACTTTTAAATGTTCATCAGCAAACTTGAAGCAATGGGACTAGCTTGAGCCTTGTCGAGCCCTTTAGTGGGCCATCTGTGTGCAGTGGTGTTTGCTTCCTCACGTGTGGCATCACATTGACTATTCACAGGTTATTTGTATTATTTAAAGATCACATGCCACTTTAGAAACCCAGAGTGCAAAGATGTGCTCAGATTAATCAGAAAAACATTTTCAGTTCAGCACCGGAAAGGAAAAATATTGATTCTCCCCAAAGAACAACTCTTACATCAGCTGCAAGATTGAAATTACGATGGAAATTAAGAGATTATGATCATTCTTTTTTGTGTGTTCATAGGGAACAAATGTTTCAGCTTTGCCTAGGACACTGTTTTTGCATGTTTGTTGGTTTTGTAATTCTTTACACCAGTTCACTGAGTCAGTTATCAAGATGATGAGGCTCCATCTTTACTCTCCTGTCCTGCAGGCTTCAAGGGCTTGGCACTTGGCTCCTAGCTGATTATAATGTGTCAGGAGAGAGCCCATTCTCTGTGACCTGATTCATGAGTCACACCCAGTTTTCAAACATGAAGACATTTGGACTGAGCTGATTTCGTTATACAACGGCATAACCAAATACACTGTGGCTATGAATTCCAAGTCAGCAAACTGTAAACATTTGCCAAATTTAATAAAATTTCAGGCTGGGAGAGAAGGGGCCTTTGGTTCTGGTAACTAAAGATTTTCTTTCAGTGCACACAGTGTATGTATACATTTTGTTGCAAGTGGAAAGTTGACGAAGAACTATATAATTCTTACAGATCTGTTAACATACTTCTTTGATTACGAGCTTGGGTTTGGCCTTCAATTTAGAACTTCAAAAGCCAATAAGATAAAACATGTCTAGCGGCTAACAGAAAAATGAACTGTGAAATCAAGGAAGAGCAAAAAGCCTTGAGAAGTGTGGAAACTTTAAATGTTTATATATATATTTTAAAGAACTAGTTGGAAGTTTGTGATAATTCAATATCGAAACCATGGCCTATTTTTCTAAGTTTTACCTGTAAAGATTTTAGAGATACAATTTTGGTCCACTCAATTCATATTATTTTTAAGATTGATTCACCATTATATGTTAACAGTCAATTTTATTTGACATCTAGAATTCTCTTTCAAACCTTGGAATTATCCTGGCTCATGTTTTTATAAATTAATCTAATAAAAATAATATTTATAAATAAATATCAGAAAGACTTGTGATTGTAAGGTGACAGTACTCTTTGGTGCCTGCCACATCCCTCCCATGGTGTATAGAATTTCTAGCTCTCACTCATATTTGTATCTCAACATTATTGTTGAGAAAAGCATCAGGAGAGACAGTAAAAAGCAATTGATGCTAATGTCCTTTCCCTGGGATCACCAGGGATTTGTCCTTGCTGAAGTTATCATGGTTTAGGTTTCAGTGAGACATCCAGTCTTCATTAAAGTGAGGCTACAATTAAGTCGGACCCTCTTTCTGGAACAGGTGTGATGGGTTGAAATTTGTTCCCCAAAAGATCAGGTAAAATCCTTACCCCAGTACCTCAGTGTGACTGTATTTGAAAATATGTTTGCTGCAGATTGAATTAGTCAGGGAGTAGGATGGACACCACTCCAGTATGACGGGGTCCTTACGAGTCCGGGGAGGGAGAGAGACACATGACCACGCCACGGCGGAAACTGAGACTGAGTCGTGCTGCCACAGTCTGAAGCCAAGACAGAGACAAGGGACAGAATTCTTCCCACAGGTTCAGAGGGAGGAAGGAGCATGGCCTTGCTGACACCTTGATTGTGGACCTCTGGATCCCAAAGACACCAGAACTGTGAGACAGTTTTCTTTTGTTTTGAGCCTCCTAAGCTGCAGCACTGGAAAATCAATACACTGAGTAGACAGTGCGTTTTTTTCCCCACTCCTAAGGGACTTTGATAACAGTGAGTTTGTTCTTTCTTTTCTTCTCCCCCGTTACATAGCATTGCTGTTGTGTTCAATGCTTTGGTGCACTCAGGTGTTACCTGGTGGTGGTGGGCCAAATCAATCTTAAGTGAGTGTTATCAGGAGTTACCAGGGGTTGCAGAGTGGTGAAGAGCCATGCTCAG
>PVIY010019719.1:10118-45571 GCA_004026745.1 Myrmecophaga tridactyla
CCAGTGTTACCAGGTGGTAGAGGGCCAATGGCAGCTCATTGGAAGGTCTCATTACCCAGTGTTACCAGGTGGTAGAGGGCCAATGGCAGCTCATTGGAAGGTCTCATTACCCAGTGTTACCAGGTGGTAGAGGGCCAGCATCCATCTCAGTGTGAGGGAGCAGGTAACTTGCTAACATTTATCCACAGGGTGCCCGTATTCTCTCCCTACATTTGTGTTCACCTATGTGGCCACATTTTTTATATCACTGTTTTGGACTTTGTTCTAGTTTACTAGTTGCCGGAATGAGATATCCCAGAAACAGAATGGCTCTTAAAAGGGGAATTTATTAATTTGCAAGTTTACAATCCTAAGCCCATGAAATTGTCCCAATTAAAGCAAATCTGAAAAAAAAAGTCTAAATTAAGGCACCAACAAGAGGTTACCTTTACTCAAGAAAGGCCGATGATGTTCAGGATTTCTCTCTCAACTGGAAAGGCACATGGCGAACATGGCGATGTCTGCTAGCTTTCTCTCCAGGCTTTTTGTTTCATGAAGCTCCCCTGTGGACGTTTTCTTTCTTCATCTCCAAAGGTCTCTGGCTGTATGGGTACTTGTGGTTCTCGTGGCTCCGTCTCTCTCTCTACAATTGCTTCATCTTTTAAAAGATTGCAGTGAACTAATCAAGACCCACCTGGAATGGGTGGGGTCACAACTCCATGGAAGCCATCTAATCAAAAGTTAATACCCACAATTAGGGTGGATCACAATCTCTGTGGAGATAATGTAATCAAGTTTCCAACCTACAGTACTGAATAGGGAGTAAAAGAAACGACTGCCTCAACAAAATGGATCAGGAGTAAAACATGGCTTTTCTAGGGCACTTAATCCTTTCAAACTGGCACAGACTTGAATCATAAGACACACCTGCCACATGCCTCCTTGTTCATCTCCCACTCCCGTTGTCCAGAAACCACAGCAGGCCTTCGTGGAACTCCTTTCAGACATGGGGTTTACATTGGTTAGGGTAGATTGAGGTGCTGTAGCAAACACCTCCACATGGCTAAGTGTTGGAATACATACATGTTCAGCTTTGCTCATGGAGTGGTTCACGGCAGGCATTGTAGGTAGGTCCTCCTCTTCCTCCTGGCCAGACAACATTCTAGCCTCTTCCATCTCGAGGCTCTTGTGGGCAATACCCACGTCCGGGCAATGAAGAAGAAAATGGGTTGCATGCCCATCCCTAGGAAGATGGAGGTCTGGGAAACGTTGCCTGCCTGGGCAGGTATGTTCTCGGTGAGAATTGGTTTGAGGGACAGAGTTGGGGTTAGGATTAGGGTAGCTGTCTCAGCTACCACCTTCCATAAGACAGAAGACTGGGTTTGGGGCTGGGCCTGGGGTGACTGACTATGGCCTCTTCCATAAAGGAAGAGGAAGGCCAAAGCTCAGAGAATGTTATTTCCCTTCCTTTCTCTTGGTGGGGCAGCTTTTAGGAACCTCATCTGCTACTCATTTCAGTGGCAGAAAAAAAAGCCATTGTCCTCTATTGCAGCTACTATCCTAGGGATGACTGAATGTGGTGTTGAACCATTATTTGCTAAGGAAAAACATGGTATTTGATAAATTGTTTTTATACATCGTTCATGCTCTTTGAATCCCACATCCCTCTAATAAGCATGGGTTCTTGCTACTATTTGATTGGTTCTGGGTTCAACCAAAGTATTATGCAATCTGTTCTTCAGGACCAGATCATTTCATGGATAATATTTGAGTACATTGATTTTTAAAGAGAATTCATATTCTCTTACTGCACAATTCACTGACAATTTCATATTGATGAAAGATTCTATGTGCACATTATCTTTAAAAACTGTATAATATTAGAATATGTTCCATTAAAAGTCAGCTTTGTAACATAACATCGGTAAATAGGGCACCGATTTGGAAATTGTTTAAGTTCAATGGGGCTATTACTAAACTATTTTAATTAGGATTAATTATTTCTGGAAAAAAATTTTAAAAGTGACTTGTAGGAAAACAAAGACATATGTAATGTATACTGTCCAAGAGTTCCCTCAAATTGTACTTTAACATGTTTTGCAAATATTTATGATCATTAATTTCAAGGAAATGTGATCTGCGGTTGCCATGTGTATCGATGGTGAGTGTGTGCTGAGCTGCGTATGGAACGTAAGGCCCGGACCACCTTCCTTTGGGCACTTAGCGTTACATGTTATGCATCACAAACTAATGCATTTACTTTGTGAAATACTCAAGGGAAATCGTACAGGCACAAAAAATGACTTTCCTATCAGATGTCTTGGACATCAGCTCTCCTGGGTCTTTAACAAAAGACCTTTCTTTCGTCCTCTCCCTCAGCCTCTCTTCCCCAAGAAGAACTACGAATGCTTGACGAGCTGCGAGTTCCTCCGGTACGTCCTGGCGGTGAGGCAGGGGGAGTGCCCGGCTCCCGAGAAGGCCAGCGGGTTTGCTGCCGCCTGTGTGGAAAGTTGCGAAGTTGACAGCGAGTGCTCTGGGGTGAAGAAATGTTGCTCGAATGGCTGTGGACACACCTGCCAAGTGCCCAAAACTCTGTACAAAGGTAAAGGGCAAAGCTGGGTACTTTGCGCGATCCTCTCTTCACAAGACCTTTTGTGAGAATGGGGAAGGCTTCAATCACCAATGGGAAAGATTCAAGGAAATGTACTTTGAGCCATGTGCAAACATCTTAAAGTATTAGTGGACCATAGAGATCCGCCACAATAAATTCAAATTGGGGAAGAGCAAATCAGATTATTTCTGTTCTTTTAAAATGTAAAATATATGACTGCCAGCAGCCATTCGGGAGCTTTTTTTTTTTTTTTTTTTTTTTTTTTTTTTTTTGTATATTTCTTCAGTAAGAATACATTAGTTAAGCACTACTGGATATAGTGGAGTAAATTGGCTTTAGGTCCTTGGAAAAGAGGATGGAGGGGGGCACACTTGAGAAGTGCATAATAAATGTACCAGCATTGTGTTTTTCTGCTGGCATAATCCAAGAACAGAAGTGTCATTGTACAGACTTTAAATATTTTGATTAGGCTCTTGAGATCCTAAGCAGAGCAATTGCCCTTCTCCAGTATATAGGGATGCAATTTAACAAACAATTTAGCAGCTCTATTGTTTAAGTTCAAAAGCAGTTTCAACAGCATTTAAAAACTCCTTGATGCTAAATGGGTTGTTTGTCTTTTTCTGTAAATGTGAGAAAGATCTTTTAGGACAAACAGTTGTGTCATATTATGTATAGCCTTAGACACTATCACATGTGCCACACTGTATGTACCATACTGTATGGTACATAAAATTTTGGTATGTTTTGGTCTGATTTGAAGAGTAAAACAGAGACTCGGTCACTGGGATGTTTAGGGTTACTATTCATTGAAGGTAGAAAGAGTAACAGCATTCTCTCTGTCTCTCTCTCCCCCTCTCATGTACACAAATATACACACACATACCCCAAATGTATATTGTTTCTAAATACTAAGGTTGTTGTTTTTTTAAATGTAAGTAAGAACAGTAATCGACATCAATACTGGTTTGAATTATATATTGGCCAACTATTTTCAGAAGTCCGTCATTACCTTCATAGCAAGTCAGCTCGCCCAAAATACAGGTACCTTCCTAGTGTGTCTCTAGCTCCTTCTTGAAAGTACCCTTATCTGAAGTCTTTGTAATCCATCTGGTTTTCCTTTCTTACCAAGGAGTCTCAGAATCCTAGCATGAGTAAATTATGTCTCAAATTCAAAATAATTGCTGTTTTCCTCTTTTTCCCATGCAACTTTTCTTGAATGCATTTAGAGTTTTATTTTCCTCATGTCTTTTATTATAAGCTATGTCAAATCACTTTTGCAAAATCTAAAGCTTTTTAATTTTTTTTAAATGGTCATAAAATTATTGATTTGTTGGTCATTTTCAGCCAATGACTAACGTGGAATATTTTTCATTGAGCTTAATTCTCAATTAATTTATATAGGTGAAATATTGAAATTAAGCATGGGATGTACTTTATCAAAAACCAACTTCTGTTGTATAAATAATGAAGACCTTTAAGTCTTCTTGGCTTCCTATTCATTGATTATTTACTTATTAATGTGTAATCTCACAGGTATTAATTTGGAAATGCTGAAGAACATTTTTTAACCTTGTCCCCATTTTTTTTTTTATTTTATATAATTTTAAAAATATTTTTATTGACAGAACTTCACACACATACAGTCCATACATAGTGTACAATCAGTGGCTCAAAATATCATCACATAGTTGTGTATTCATCACCATGATCATTTTTAGAACATTTGTATCACTCCTGAAAAAGGAATAAAAAAAAAACTCATACATCCCATACCCCTTACCTCTCTCTTTTCTTTGACCACTAGTATTTCAATTTACTCAGTTTATTTTACCCTTTATCCCCCCATTATTTATTTTTTATTCTTGTCCCCATTTTAAGTTTAAAAGGAGCTGCTGTCCCTTGGATCTGCTGGCATGGGACAACACTTCCAGAGTGTCTGCCATTTGCCATGCACTGCCCTGGGCCTGGGAGGGTAGAGATCAAAATAATGTCACATCCCTCAGTAGCTTAGTGTCACTGTGGTAAACATACATTAAGTGGGCAACTTTTTAAAATTTCAGTATAAATTGGATGTGTACCAACCAATGATGCCGTTTTTCATTTTATTGCTTATTGACTTAACCAAAAAATTGAAAACCATAAAGCACATACATAGTTTCTTTGTGCTTTTGTGGAAGGGAAGTTAAGGGTATTGATTGTATAGCTTCAAGAGTGTTTTTAGGCAGGAAACTTGAATTTTTAATATAAAGTGTGTTTTGAAAAAGTGACCAATAAAATACTTTATTATATTTGTGCCTTTAGCTAAGGTATGCTGTATGAATCGTCCTTGGCTGATGCCTCTAAGTAAATTAACTCTATAGCCCAGCCTAGTTTGAAATAGTCAAAGGAAAACAACAGAGACCCTTTCTTCTCCTTTCCAGTAAAGAGAATTCTTACTAGAATTCCTAGAAAACTTGAAAATGTTTACATGAGTTTAGAATACCTGAAAGTGCTTGTTGTATTAAATGCAAACTTCTGTATAGTTGTGGAATGTTTCAAAAGCTGATCTTGCACAGATAGAATACAAACGATTGCATCTGGAGATACTAGTTTTCCTGTTCATCCTCTTCCTTTACTAGTTTGTCTGTTTTATAGCTTAGACATTTCACACATTTATTTTACTGCCCAAACCCGCTGCCTCTCTTGACTTTCAACTGTGACAGTTGGTTTGGATAGGAAAGGAGAAAAGTTGAAAGGTTTTCCAAAAGTAAATATTCAGACTTATCTTCAATTATCTGTATTTTCCCTTTTGCCATGGGCAAACCAAGAAATAAACATGTATCCATTTATTTTTTTCCAAAAGACCTGTTGATGGAGTTAATTTAATATTTACACACAATGTCTTAATATATGAAATATTTAAACTTCAGTCCTCAATAGGTAGACTAATGTAACTTCTCACAACATACATTTTTTAACATCTCAAAGCATTGACCTTAATGTTATATAAAAGCAAACTGATTGAGAGATATTAAGTAGTGATTAATTATTGAATCTTTGGAAGACTACATCTCTCTCCATTTCCATCACTGTTAGGCTCATGTCAGAAACATGTTTTTACACAGATAGTCAGACCCTGTGATGTGTATGCCACTGCTGATTGTTTATCATCACTGATTTTTCTATTTTCAACATTTTATAAAGCATGAAGGTGCCATTCCTTTGATGTCCCTAAACTACTACCTATGCTTTAAAAGACAAAGAATGCACCTATATTGGCACACATTGTGAGTTGCCATACAATTGTATTTTTGAATCTTTCAGCAGAAGAGTTTAGATTTCAGAAGACTAATTTGTTCAAAAAAAAATTCAAAGCACTTCCATAATGAAAAACACATTGAGACGAGATGCAACCCACACATCTGTTGATGCAGGAGGGCCATCCTGCACCGGCCGTGAGGACTGGCTGTGATGGCAGCAGGTGTGGGGGGCTGCGCCCCACCTGTGCACAATTACAGCCTAAGCGCCAGAGTGACTGCCAATCAAGGGAAGCCAGCTGACCCTAATGCAGAGCAGATGGACTGTTTCTTGTGCACATTGCAGGATTATTGTCCATCATAATGAAAGCGAGTTTTAAGTGAAGAAATTTGAACCACATCACCCTGATGCTCATTATGTTAGGTTAAGGCTATTGGTAGTTGAATGATATTTAAGATTAAAACCTTTTAGCAGGGGAATTTCATTGCTTGGATTTGCTTCTGATGAGCCCAAGTTTCCTTCAGGTGCTAGACTTTTTACCGTCGCTCTACCTATGGATGAGCTAAGGAGAGAGGTGGATTTCACTGTCTTGGAGGATGTCCCCTCTGAGATTATAGAGCTAACTGGTCATCTTCTCTTTATCATACCCAAGGAGACAAAATGTCAGTAGGTGCAAGAACAAGTTAAAGAAGCTCTAAATTCCCTCAGATAGCTAAAAGACTTGAGTTGTCATTTAGGTTCATATTCCAGGAACAGAGGCATATTTGTGGAAGGGGGCGGGGTGACAGGAATTGGAGGTGAAACCTGTGTGGAGAAATTCAGCAGATGGAAAGGGCTGTCTGCAGCCCAGAAAGGGATTGAGGTTATATTTGAGAATCCCTCACTTAGCAAAATGTTTTTTTCAGAAAACTAAATGTATCTGGCTTCTGGATAGGTTACAGTACAAGCTTGAAAAATGTTCATGGGGTGTCAGACCTGGAGCCAGCAAAAGGGTGACTTAGAGAAACCTAAAACCAGAAGGGCAAGAAAATAAGAATGTCCAACAGATTTTCATATCTGCCGCAACCACCTCTTTACTCTGCCTTTGTTTGCAGCTTCCCCTAATCTAAACTGGAGAATTACAGAGATTTCCAAGGGAAACTTGAGATCAGACCATGGGTCCAGGCACCTTACTTAATCTTCCTCAGGCTAATAACCTCTTGTTAGAAACCCTGTAATTAACCCTTCGCCCATTTCACAAAGCCACAGTAAGAATCAGGTGAGACAAACTCATGGTAAATGAAAGGGCAGTGTGCAGATATAACCCAACAGCAAATCAAAATGCAGGCTATGGTGCAGATCAAAATGGTAGAAGTGTACGCTAGAAAACATTTTTTTTTATCAGCAACCTTTGGAACTGATATGAACAGTTTCAAGTATCCACCCCTCCCCCCAAATGTTTGATGATTTGAAAATTTCCAAACATATAACTTAACATGAAATGAATTCAAAACAGAGTTGAAATCCAGCCGTGTCACTTTATATGCATCAAATCTTATCTCAGTTTTTGTATTTGCCTATTTTCCTGTCTCTTCTCTATTTAAATGTAAGAAATGGGGGAAAAAAGCAATGGAGAATTCTGAACTGACTTTTTCAAATTAGGTTTCAATGCTTTAGATAGTTGCTCACGATTAGCAGAAAATCATGGTGGTGGCTGCTGGTATTCTCAGTGAGGAATGCCATAGTGCCGTAGATTCTGCCTAATTCTGCTGGTTTTACTCATCTTGTTAGCTGATAAACTTGTTTTAATATTCCACTTCTATAGCGGCTACTATTTTTAACAGCGATTCTTAAATCTTTCAGTTGCCACACATCTTGCACACACTGAAGCGGGGGAAGGAATCAGGAATATTAACTGCCTTAAAATGAAACACCTGCAAGGGACTTCTGACACCATGCACTCACTCACTCCAGATCCGAACATTAGAAAGTCATCATTTTCCACTTGTGAAATAGATTTCTGTGGGGGAACATCCATGCAATCAGTTGAGGAATGCAAAAGACTCGTGCTTTGGAAAACACTCTTGTAAGATTTGACCACATGAGAAGATATAGCTTTGCAACTTTTTCCTTAACATGAGAGAAAACCTTTGGGATAGAAAGGAGAGAAAACCATTTTCAAATGGCTTTAGTCTATATTCCTAGAAATGGGACATGTTAAATAAAAAAAATAAGAAATATGACTTGAAACTCTTTATGAATATCTCATTGTGTGGATTTCGTGTTCAGCTTATGTGAGGCAATTTGCTAACAGACTGTGTTCAGAAGTTGCTCTTGAGATTAGTAGGGAGAAAAAGACTTGTTCAAATGAGGAATCATTTTAAATCCCTCTTTAAAAGATGGAAAAGCTTAAAGGAAAGAGGCTAATACTCTTTGGAGATTTCATGGGCTGAAGATTTTCATTGTGAGACCCTAAGACAGAGTGGCCACATTTATAAAAGGAAATAGAGTATCAGCTGTCGTCAAATCAGGTTTGTCTCTCCTATAGATTTCCTTCCTCAGCTCTCACATCAGTTGGAGTCACACACAGATTGTTTTAGCTGGTGTGGTTCTGTTTCAGGTGTCCCTCTGAAGCCCAGGAAAGAGTTACGGTTTACAGAAGTGCAGTCAGGACAGCTGGAGATTAAGTGGTCCTCGAAATTCAATATTTCAATTGAGCCTGTGATCTACGTGGTACAAAGAAGATGGAATTATGGAATCCATCCTAGCGAGGACGATGCCACACATTGGCAGACGGTGGCCCAGGTCAGTGAAACATTGACTTTTCTTTTCCTTTGAGGTAATGTCTATTACGCACATAAAATTAAATTCACCTCAGTCAAAAGTCTTGCTATAGAAATCACTCAATCAAATGTGGAAATATTGATATGCCCTGTCAACAAAAGAGAGCAGGAGTGCCCTAGATAGAATCCAGTACACCCAGAAACGTGATTTTTGGCTTAATATGCTCCAAGTATGTGTGGAAGGTAGATAATTTTCCAATCTTCCTGTCCACATTTATTTTCTCCAAGAAATACATTTCCTTCAGGTAAACTCAAAACCAACCTGAGTAAGGTTGAAATGCAACACTGCCAGGGCTAGTTAATTTGATATCGGATCATCTAAATGACTTCTTTCCTCTTTCTTTTACATTTAAGCCTTTATTATACCCAGGGCCTTAGTAGCCCAGAGTGAGATTCATATCTCAAAACTGCTTAGTGGGAAGCAGCCAACAGCTCATAAATCTTCACTAAGTGCTTTCTTCTTCGTCTTAGTCAACTTAAAAACTGATATACCACCTGGATGGCCTCTCGCCCAGAGTTTATCTTAGCAGTGCTTCCTCCTCCTCTGCCACGTAGATGAGGAAAGCAAAATATTTTCTTTCTTCCTAAGAGCTGTTAATAGACTGCCAACTGCAAGAAAACACATGGCTGAAGGAAAAGAATAAACTCTCAATGTGAAATTGCTTCATGCTTTTCTACAACTAAAATGTCTTCTTCTCATTCGTGTCTGTAAGGACAAACTCTCAGCTTAGGTTGATCAGATCATCTTCCTCCAAGGAATGGACTCCTTTTCTTCTCCCAGTAAAAATGCATTTCATTGTTAAGCGTTTGGAGGAGGAATTTGTTTTCTTCCCTACTGGGGATCTCTCAAAGGGGGAAATCACTAAAATAATTTAAAGACCACAACATGAAGTGAGAAGTTTGATGTAAAAGAAACATCTTAATTAGAACAAAAAATTGTTAAATAAATTTAGTGCCTTGAAATTATAATTCTACTTTATATCTATTTTTTTAAAAAAGAATTTGTTTTAATGAAATACAAAGCTACACAAACAGTACATAAAATTCAGTTTGGTTAACATGGTGGTGTAGTTTTCTAGCTGCTGGAATGCAACACACCAGAGATGGATTGGCTTTTAATAAAAGAGGATTTCTTTCATTAGTTCTTCAGAGAAAAAACAGCTTACTTTCAACTGAGGTTCTTGCTTATGCAAGAAGGCACAGGGTAATCTCTGCTGGCCTTCTCTCCAGGCCTCTGGTTCCAACAACTTTCCCCAGGTGATTTCTTTCTGCATCTCCAAAGGCCTGGGCTGAGCTGTGAGTGCTGAGATGAGGTATGCCGAGCTGCTTGGGATGTGCTACGTTGAGTTCTCATTTAAGCCCCAGCCAATTAAATCAAACATCATTCATTGAAGCAGACATGCCTCCTAGCCGACTGCAGATGTAATCAGCAACAGATGAGGTTCACATGCCATTGGCTCATGTCCACAGCAACAGAACTAGGTTCCTTCACCTGGCCAAGTTGACAGCTGAGTCTAACTACCACACATGGTATTCTCCCTTAGACAATGGCCCAGTTTTGTTTGTAAATTTTCAAAATTATTTAAAAGTTCATAGAACTAATTGACAAGGTCATTTCTTCCTTCTTTTCTGGGAGTGGAGAGAAAGGATTTCATGGTGATAACAGTCATAGTGACGGTGGCAGCGAGGGGCTGAGGTGGTGGTGATTTTCCCTGGTTAAGGCCAGAAATCCTTCCCTATCTCAGGATAGCATACTGACTTCAGTTTTTTTAATTCACAAGCAAAGCTTTGCATGGTTAAGTCAGTGAAAGAATTGTCTCACATTCTACCAGATTAGACAGAAAGGAACGTTTAAGAACGTGTGTTCTTCCTTTGATCTTGAAGTTGATTAGCTTCTTTGAACTGCTGAAATAAATGTGATGATTCTTCTCAATACGTTAGTATAGACTGAGGTTTGGAAGGGTTCACATTCTATTCTCTTTTGTCATTTTCATCCACCGAGGGCCAAGTTTGACCCAGCGCTGGGCATAAATGAAGATATGGATGACTGGTATTTAAGCTTTGGAATTCTAGGAAAGGTTTTCAGAATGATGAATGAAAACAAAATTTAGAACATGGCTTAATGCTGGTATTCCTAAGGTTGATAAATGAGGGAATAATCATTAAAGTTATCTGATATCTTGAGACTGTAGCAGTAGAGACAGCAGATGCATTGAGTTTCCCCAGTGTCTACTTCTCTTCCTTGGATAGATATATCTTAACACATCTTTCCCTCTAGGCCAGAAATGGATCTTTGCAGATGTTATATGATTTATTCAGTTTTTTTTTTAATGCCTTGGTTAACAATTTACTCCCTAGAAATTATTAGCATTCTTCAACTGCGTGCATTCTCATACCTACTTCCCAAATTATATTTGTCGTGCAAGTTAAAGAAGCATTTTCTTTCTAAAATTTAACAACGTTTTCATTTCCTTGTCTATAATGTAATGGCTAGCTTACTTTTTTTTGCATGGGCAGGCTCTGGGAATTGAACCCAGGTTTCTGGCATGGCAGGTGAGAATTCTGCCACTGAGCCACTGTTATACTGTCCCTTTTTTTTTATTATTATTTTTTTTAATGTATATTCTTTATTGAATAAATCCCTCAAAAGCTGTATTGCATCACCAGGTTTAAAACTAGCTGAAGCATTTTTCATAAGACTTTGACTTCCAGAGTTGTTTAATTCTGGGGTGAAATATCTAAACACAAAGTTAAATGATTGAAATTTTCCTTGCAAGTTTCACCTTCCTAGAACTTGCTTGATCCCCAGCACATTTTCTTGTAATTGGGCATGCCTAGCTACAGTTACTCAGCAGAAGAAAGTGAAGGCTGAGTTGAGCTGGCTGATGAGTTAGTTAGTGTATTTTTTTTAAAGCAGACTCACTTCACATGTCAGAATTAAAGGACTCTCTCTGCTCTGTGATATTTCCCCTCAGACCACAGATGAGCGGCTTCAACTGACGGACATCAGACCCAGCAGGTGGTACCAGTTCCGAGTGGCTGCTGTCAATGTGCACGGGACACGAGGTTTCACTGCCCCCAGCAAACACTTCCGTTCCTCCAGAGGTCAGTCTCTCTCCCTCCCCCACGCCCTCACCTTCCACCTGGGCATATGTGGAATGCAGTCACCATCTCTCTAAGTTCTTATTTGTCATTGGCCAACAGGTGACCTGACTGTTCCCAGTGAATGGTCCCAGATAAGTTTGAAGTTATTGTGTGAATTTATGGTAAAGGACATTATTTAGGCTTTTATCTTCAAAAAATAGCGAATAGTGGGCTTTCCTAAACCTTAAAGTAGGAATTTTCCAGTATCAACATCTGGGGAATTGTTCCCTCAAGATACTCTATGTCAACCACCGTTCAATTAATTGTTAGGAGAAAAGTTTCATTTTCACTCTTTTCATCCATGTTGTTGTTCTTAAAGTGCTCACTACATTTAGTATGACTTAATCTCCTACTTTTGTTTCATAGCATCCAGAATTTAACCCCCTCCAAATCACTTCATCATTGCTGTAGGTTTGTTTAGTTCCTATTCCATTATTATTTCAAAAACTCTGTGATGCCTGCTTAATTCTCTGTCCCATTAGTGGTTAACATGCGTAGTCTCTGGCCATTGAAGGACATACTTTGGCCAGATACTAACAATATCTTCGTATTTATTTCTCTGAATATGTCTCTGTGTCTGTCCTTTCTAAATTAACTAGACATCTGCTTGGCTAATCATAGAGATCCAGTTTCATAAAGATGCGTTAGTCAAGTCATTGACTTACTAATCAGCAGTTATCCTCTTTCATGGAAGCTAATTTAAATTTATTTTTAACAAAATACATTGTGATATTAATGAATGATGTAAAACTTGTATCATTAATCATGGATCTTCCATTATGGGAAGGTTTTAACCTGCGACTCTGAATTGAAGTTTCTGTTCCGTGACTAGGAAAACTTCCATGTCTCAGATGGTCTGTCCATTTCTCACGATGTAGTTTAACTCCCATGTGGTCTCCAGAGTCATGAGGCTCAAGGCCAAAACATGCCATCAAAATAATCTAATAATTAGATTTTATTGTAGCGTATGTTGTGAAAATTTAACTCTGTCTTTTAAAAAACAATTCTTAAAAAAGGAAACAGAGCCTTTTTCAGAATATGTGAATATACTAAGTAAACTTTAAGGTAAAGTTATCAATAAAACCATCTAACTTTGTCTTAAGATTGGGTCTCCTTCTGGTCAGATAATTTTTAGGGAGACAGGTTAAACAAAATATTGGTCATGGGTTAGGATCAGAAGCAAGTTAGAGAACTGTTCACCTTGAGTTTCATGGTCCAAATGTAATCCAGACATGTTGAGTTTCATGATCCAAATGTAATCCAGACATGTGGTCGTCAAAGCATGTTACCATCTGTTCAGTTTCAGTTGTCCACCCCATCAGGGAAGGCAATCTCAGAAGAAGTTCACAAATTCAGATGTCAGACAGAAATGGTTGCGGACCTTCAGAAACAGATGTCGAATGCTTGTAAGCAGTATGGCATCTTGCTGGGTAAAGGCGAGAAGGTGGCACTGCTGAAGCCCTGCTGTCACCAGATTCCTAGGATCTGGGCAGCGGTGCTTTTTAAGTCCTGAGGGCTGGGTCTAGGTGGTCTGGCTTCTGGAGAAGTAGTAAGGTCTTGCCTTCCCCATCTTTCCCCATCTGAGCACCTTAATAGCTTAAAATAAGAGCTGTATCCCCTGATTTTAGTTACCCAAGGCATTTGTTCCTTCTCTTACTGAGCAAATATTTGTTGAGCACCTATGCTGGGTCAGGCCATTTTGTAGGCATTGGGGATAAGAAGTTAGCTCACAGAAAATAAAGCTGCTCTCGTGGAACACACACACACACACACACAGGAAGTGGGAAGAAATTAGTTATCAAGATTAATAAATAAAATAGTACAGTAGAAAAGATAGTGATAATGTTCAAACAGAAACAAAGACTGGAATACCATAGATATGGGGTGTTTACAGTTTTAGGGAGTGTAGCCAAAGATTTCTCTGAGGAGATATGGTTGTACAAAGGAGATGAAGGTGCCAGCCTTGCAGCCATCTGAGGGAAGAGCTTGCCAGGCCCAGGAAACAGTAGGTGCAAAGGTCCTGAGACAAGAGTGAGTCTGCTGCGTAAGAGAAGATGATGCTTGAGAGGGAGGAAGGAGGTAGGTTTGTTTGGTCCTGCACAGCCATTGTAAAGAGTATGGCTTTTATATGCCTTTTTAAATTTTTTTTTTTTTTTAACTTAAAGGTGAGTAGCTAAAGGCACAGGGAGCTGCTGAGGAAAGAACTGGCATGATGTGACGTAGGGTTTAGTAGATCACGAAAGCCTCTGTGTTGAGGATAGAGTACCGGGAGAGGAATTAGCAGCAGGGGGACCATTAGGAAGCTAATACGACATTCTTGGTGAGAGATAATGGTCAGTTGGAAAAAGCCAGAAGTAAACTGATTCTCCATGTACTTCAAAAGGTAAATCTGATAGGATTTCCTGATGGGGTATAGGAATTGACTGGAGTCGAGAATGATTCCAGTGTCCCTTTGCTGTGAGTTGTGGTAATCGCTGATGGCTGACGTGGAGATGCTGGAAGGGAGGAAAGGTTCAAGGGGAAGTTCCTCCGTTTCTTTGAGTATCCCCTAGAAAGGGAGTAATCACTTGCAGGTCCTTGAGATTTCTGTATTTTAGGCCCTTTTCTGCAAACAGGTGGGAAAGGGCCTAAAACACAGGTAGACACATGACCTAACCCTACTGGTCCTTCTGATAGGGCTGAAGCTGAGAAAATTGGTTAATAAAAGGGGAAGCAAAAGACACCAAGCTAAACTTTATTTCTACCTTTAAAATTTCCCAGTAACTTCTGAAGATCTTACAAGGGTGGTGGAAACCTTTTCAAAACTGAGTAAATTTATTAAGGTTATTAAATGATACACTTAAAATGAGGGAATTTTGTGTTTTGCATGTTACATATTAATAAAACTGTACAAGCTTTCTTTCTCAGTAAAGAGCTCTTCAACCCTTGATGAGATTGACTGAGAGGAGAAAGGCACCACTGTCACTAAGCAGTTAAGAAATCCTTTAGACATATTGTGAGGGTGAGTCATCCTTCATTTATCCGATCTGTGATACTTCCATCATTCTATTATACATCTTCCCTGAAAATTTTGAGTTCTGTACAGGTGTTTTTTTGTTTGTTTGTTTGTTTGTTTGATTTTCAAGAGTACAAGAACTAAAATCTAGAAGTCTTCTCAAAATGAGATGTATGGAAGTATAAATTTTGGACGTAGTTGTAAAAGCAGGAACTATTACAAGCATTTAATGGTGCCTGCACTGCTTCAAAGAATGGTGCGTATTCATTCAATAAAAGACCTTTTATTCCTGTATGCACCAGAACTGAAACTGCACCAGTTTGAAGTGTTCTAGTGGTTTAAGATGGCTTTAAGAAAGAATTACTGCTTCCTGCATAATAGCCCATGCACAGGGTAAGCACTTATCTAGTCTATTTGGGTTGCAGCAAGCCAGTCTTCGTAATTGAAAGCTGGGTCAAGGAAAAGGGGAAGGAAATTCTTCCATCTACCATGAACACCTCTGAAAATGAAAATAAAAAGGAATATAAAACAAAGAACAAATAATAACAAAGTAGATTTCATTTTATTAGGCCAACCACCTGATAGTCATGGGGTCTGATCCTGATTCTCATGGAAAAGCCAAGCTTTTTGTTGTTATCTACCTTAAGGTTAAGGTTTAAATACAGAATTACTCTTGTGGTTTACCAGAATAGATTGACTACTAGTTGAGTTAATTTCCTTTTAACTCATTTATTTTTCCATAACTTAATCCTAAACCCTTGGAATACCTATTTTTATATAAAATCTTAAGCTTTTTGTTCCCCTGGTGAATGCCATTTTTGGATATTTTTATTGCTAACCCCTGCTTCCCCCAGGAGATATGCATGATTATAGAATGGGTAAAATCAATAGTTTGGCTGGAAGCAGACGGGCTAAAACAGAGATTGGGATAATTTCTACACTTACTTCTTTAAACTCCCTCTACCATCTTTCCCCTTGCTACTTGGGAAGGAAAACTGGCTTCAAGTTTAAAACTGAAAATTAAATAAAAAGTAATTCATGACCTAAATTCTAAGATCCCTTTCTGCCTGCTGGGTCTTTATTTAGAAACTGAACACGGCAATCTGTGCCAATGATGTTCCCTTGGCAGACATCTCGGTGAAGGGCCTTTCGGGCCGAGCATGCCGCCAGGTCCGGGGGCCCACCGAGGCTTCTTCTCCTGCTCCATTCGGAATAAACAGCGTGAACTGTCAAAACACAGGCCATATTATGTTGACACACAGTGCTTTAGGATGTGACTGTTGACAAAGGCAGCTGGGTCTCTCCCTGAGGCTGACCTGTGTATCTGGGAGGTGCGCCAGGAAGCAGGGCAGGTGAGAGGGCATTGAGGCCAGAGAGAGAAGGGAGATGACCCCAGGGTGCTGGTGAGCTAGTTACCCAGTGGGCATCCAGTGTGCCTCCCCCGGGCCCTCCAGGAGCCAGTGGGGACACTCAGTGTGGCAGTGTGGTTCCCAACAGGGCAGAGAGAGGCCACCTGGTGCTGGGACAGCCACCTGTGCCTCATGTGGGCGCTGCTCCCGTGCACAGTGACCTGTAGAGCTGACTGTGGGGCCCAGCCTCGGGCCAGGAGGTGCGGGAGCGGCACTGAGGTTGAGCTGAGATGCCGGGAAGGGTGACTTATGAGGATATGTGGGGTGGGTGGGCTCTTGGAGCATCCGCTTTGCTGCTGCTTTAATCTCAATATCCACGTGATTTCTGCTGCGGTGCCTATCTCACGCATTTTGAATCATGCTTTAATATAAACATGTAAATAGCTTCATGGATAAAGTTTGGCAGTCATGCAAGGAATCCTCACATTACTAAATATCCCTGGTTGGCTTCCTTCATTGCACAGAAGGAGTAACGGGGGAGGCAAGCTTTTCCAGGTTCCTCTTTCTCCTCTCCCCTGGCACCACCCACCTCCAGCTTCGGGTAAATTTGACATTATTGTCCGCTTCTTTAAACAAGTAAACCATGGATTTCTAACTAAAGGAAAGAAAAAAACTTGCAAATTAACAATTTGGAGTGACAGTTATAAAAATAGAAAAATAGTTTTTGGATTCCTGGTTGTACTTGTTTATCTTTGTCAGCTGTTTGATATATATATATTGATAAATATATCAAGAGCACATGCTCAGTTTTTTGTTTGTTTTTTTTTTAACTTTTTTATTGTATAGTATAACATATATACAAAGCAAAGAAATTCAAAAGCAATAGTTTTCAAAGCACTCTTCAACAAATAGTTACAGGACAGATCCCAGAGTTTGTCATGGGCTACCATGCGATCCTCTCAGATTTTTTTCCTTCTAGCTGCTCCAGAATATAGGAGGCTAGAGGGCTTAAATATTTTTTATCATCACAAATGACTATTTTTTTAATTGAGCCAAGTTTTTTGAGTGGTTCTAAACCTAATTCTTCTTTTTTGTGTGTGTGCAGCCCATGTTGTTTTTTTAAACCTTTTTTTATCATATAGTATAACATATATACAAAGCAAAGAAATAAAAAAGCAATAGTTTTCAAAACACTCTTCAAAAAGTGGTTACATGATAGATCCCAGAGTTTGTCATTTGGCTACCATATGATCTGCTCAGATTTTTCCTTCTAGCTGCTCCAAAACATAGGAGGCTAGAGGGCTTAAATGCTTTTTTTATCATTGCAATCGACTTTTTTTCCTTCTATTTTTGTGAACAATAACACATATACAAAAAAGCTATAAATTTCAAAGCACAGCACCACAATTAGTTGTAGAACATATTTCATACTTTGACATGGGTTACAATTTCACAATTTTAGGTTTTTACTCCTAGCTGCTCTAAAATGCTGGAGACTAAAAGAGATATCAATTTAATGATTCAGCATTCATATTCATTTGTTAAGTCCTGTCTTCTCTGTATAATTCCACCATCACCTTTGATCTTTCCATACCTCTCATTGGGGTTGTTTGGTCTATGCCCGTTCTAACTTTTTCATGTTGGAAGGGGCTGTCAGTAACTGCGGGTAGGGATATGGAACCATCTGCTGTTCTGGAGAGGCTGGGCCCTCTAGGTTTCAGGACTTACTTGGACCAGGGACCCATCTGGAGGTTGTAGGTTTCTGGAAAGTTACTCTAATGCATGGAACCCTTGTGGAATCTTATATATTGCCCTAGGTGTTCTTTAGAATTGGCTGGAATGGTCCTGGTTGGGGGTTGGCAGGTTATGATAGGGAGCAAGGTCTACCTGAAGCTTGCATAAGAGCAACCTCCAGAGTAGCTTCTCAACTCTATTTGAACTCTCTACCACTAATACTTTATTAATTACACTTCTTTTCCCCCATTTGGTCAGGATGTATTGTTGATCCCACAGTGCCAGGTCTAGATTGATCCCTGGGAATCATCTCCCATGTCGCCAGGGAGACTTTCACCCTGGATGTCATGTCCCACGTAGTGGGGAGGGCAATGATTTCACTTACAGAGTTGGGCTTAGAGAGACTGAAGCCACATCTGAGCAACAACAGAGGTCCTCCAGAAGTAACTCTTAGGCATGCCTATAGTATTCTAAGCTTCTCCGCTACCTGCATAAGCTTCACAAGAGTAAGCCTCATGATTGAGGGCATGGCCTGTTGATTTGGGTGCCCCTAAAGTTTGACACAGTATCAGGGGATTCCCTGATGGTAAGGTTTAATAGTTCCATAGTCTTTCTCCCCTCCCTCAAGGGACTTTGCCAGTACATTTTGATTATCTAGGATGTTTCCAGGCATTACAATAATCTATACAGGATTAAAGGACCTTTTTCTCATTCTATGCTCTCTGTTTTTCAGTTGTTCAAATGAGCTATACAGATAGGTTGAATTAGATTATGCACTACAGAAAATTTCAGTTCCAGATCAAATAAACCTTTTTTCCACTGGTCTCAAAGAGTGTGTGTGCTTCTAAAATACAAGACTCTGTCTTCCTTACCCCTATGTTCTGAATTACTTTAACCCCAACCTGTTTGGCTTCATTCTTATCTCTAAATATCAGGTTATATACATAAAACAGCCTCTCAAAATCCAGAAATAATAATCACCACTCTGGAATTAATGTTTCTGCTCTAAAAGCTTACAGTCTAGGCCCCTGTTTTCTTATACGCATCTTCTAAAGGTGACCATACCATTTTTGTTCTTTTGTTTCTGGCTTATTTTGTCTTACCAAATGTCCCACATATTCATCCACATCGTTACATGCCTCATAACATTGTTCTTTTAGTAGAAGCACAGCCTTCATTCATAAATAGATACCATCGTTTGCCAATCTACTTCTCTGTCAGTGCTTCTTCAGCCACCTGCATTCGTTGGGCATCATTCAGAAGGCTCAAAGTCCACAGTCCATCAACATTCTTAATTTTAGATAATTTGATTGTTCCCCAAGAGACAGAAAACCAATAAACACACCTCATCAAATAGGAGATCTAAACCTCCTCTCTTAACTCTTGTCCCTCACCCCATTATTTATCTCTGCTGTTGCTGTGGTAGTGCTGATGGTTTCCTTTTGAACATAGCTCATACACATGCCCAGTTTTAAAAATATTTGTTGCTAAATAGCTACTACCTATTACAAGATATTATTTACAGGTTTGCTGAGTTTTGGAAATAAAGTGTTTGCTTCTTGTTTACATGAGCACTTCTATGTGGTAATATGGTTATAAAAGAATGAAGAGTCCCAATTTTGTGGCCATAAGGAGGCAAATCAGAATCTTTTTTATTGGCATATTGACAAAGGCAGGCAAACATTTCACAGTTTTTAAATGAGTCAGTATCAATTTAGCATCATAAAATACCGTGATTTTAAAGGAACATTTTAAATCCAACATATCTTATCATGAATCAGATTTATCATCTTTTTGTTAATATATTCATTTCCCTCCAAATTTAGTTTTCAACCATCTTATTCTCCTTATTTCCCCATGTGTATCAAATACACTGCAGAGGGAAAGAAAGCAGACAATGTTTTCATAGCATATAAGTGTAGCTGTGACTTTTATTTCCTGCATACACCAGGGTGTGTGAGTGAAGCTAGAGCAGATGTCGCTGGTGTAATAAAGTTCCCTGTGGCTCCATGGGGACCCAGGGCTTTTCCTGCTGTTCCACAACTGCACTGTGTATGCCCTTTCCAGCAGGCAGGGCTTGCCCGTGCACAGGGCTTCAAACTACTTAGTAGTCGGAATCTGCCTGCAGTGCAGCTTCAGCTGCTTCTCAGAGACTCACTAACTACCATGTGCCTAGTTATACTGCAAGGCAGTTTTTCTTTTTAACAGGAGAAGAAAAACTATCCCAACTGCTGAGTCTGGAAAGAAAAAACAAAAAGACTTAAATATTAAAGCTAGTCTTGTATTTAACAGGAGAACTTGTGACATAGTTATATCATTCCTTAAGAAAAACCTCACACATGATCTCAGTAAAATAGCTTAAGCATTATTCCCATCCTGCATTTCTGTGGGATATTTGATCTGTAGACATCATCTGTGGTACTCAAGTAAAATCAACATTCATATTTTTGAAATATATGTTGTGCGTCTTTATTTGTAAGCATATATTGCTTTCTGATTATTTCCTTGCTATCTTGATAGCCCTTTACATACTGCTTAGTTGTTCTTTTAACGCACACGGGATGGATTTCTGTATTTAATAAACAGCCTTATCTGGAACCTTGGAGGAGCCTGGCTCCCAAGAAATGATGGGATTTCTCCCGGGACAGGCAGAAGTCCTCCTTTCCCATGAGATTTCTCATCAGGGTAATAATAGACTGCTATTTCTCCAGTGGTGATAAGTGACTTTGTTTGTCACTTTACCCACTGGTGCCTCAAAGACATTCTATTGTGCCAAACCTTCCCACGAGCCATTTTCTCACTATGGCATTACCACAAAAGGTCATGATGAAACCTTAAATCTATCTTTCTGAAACCTAACTGTTCCATTTTTCTTTGCTGAAAGCATCACGTGTGGTTGTAAACAAAAGGAACTATTTCTCCAAGGTTCAATTTGGATTTACATAGTAAATATTCAATGTGTTTTGCATTGGAAATCTCATAAATTGTATCTAAATAGAGGGAGCTAATATAGCCTTACCGTTTCAGTTGTCTTCTAAAGACATGTGCTTGGTTTCTGTTGTCTGAAAAGTGTTTCTGTAGATAATTGTGAAGGTTTTAAGAGGGATTGGAATGAAGCAGTAAATGAAGTGAGCTGGGGGAGAATATGCTCTGGATTTATGACTCCCAGGAAGGGCAGGGAGAGCACTGATCTGGGAACCCAGTAGCCCTGGGGTCAATCTGACCCTCCTCCCCTTATGCTCTTGAATAACTTGATCCTCAGTATCCTCCTCTGTAAAATGGGAGCAGTATGCCAACATTTAATCAACAAAGTGACCTGCCCAAGGCTGTGTTACTGCCAACTGCCCCCGCCTAGTGCGGGAGAAAGGGGGAGGGAGGTGCCAACAGCCCCCACCTCTGCAGGCCTGACGCTGCTTTTATAAATCAGATGTTTATAAAAATTAGAAATAAACTTAGTGCTCAAACGAAGATTCATAAAACTAATGGTATCACTGCTTTTGAAATACATTAAATCAGGAATGGACAGACAGCGGACTACCAGCCAAATTCCACCTGCTGCCTGTGCGGTACCTAAAGCTGTTTTGGAACCGAGCCCCACTCGTCTGTTCCCAGGTGGCCCTGTGCGCATGCCAGCGGCCGCGCCCACCTATGCCTGGGAGATCATAGGCCCCAAAGCCCAAAATGTTCATACTGATGCCCTACAGAAAATGTTGGTGACCCCAGTACCAGACCGTCATGATAATCTTTTTTAGCCATAAAAGGCTTTTAAACTCTTACAGCCTGTTGGGACCCAGGCCCGCCCTTGCTGTGATGAAATATGGCCCATGTCCAGCATGGGGCCTGTGGAGTTGGGAGCTGTTGGCGCCTCCCTCCCCCTTTCTGCCGCACCAGGCGGGGGCAGCTGGCAGCAACATGGCCTGGGGCAGGTTGCTTTGCCCCTCCAACTGCAGCACCCTCGCCAGGAAAAGCAACGGGTGAAATGAGTAAGTCTCAGCCTCCTTACCTATCACCTGTGAACTTCCAACTGCATTTCAACATTCTAGTACAATTCAAACACCATGTAAACCGACAGAAGGGATTTGTGTAACTCAGAAGAAGAAAAATACTGCATTGCATAATGGAGGGAACCATTTCACATTCATTTCACAAGGAATATGGAAATGCGTTAAGGCTGAATGAAAACCTTCAGATTAGATAAGTGGGACGGATCCATTCTCCAGGAAGCCCTGCGGGAGTGAGGAACGCGTTGCTGGTTTAAGGAGGAGAATCGGGGCAGCAAAGGCTGAGCTCTGCATTATCCCTTTGCTTCATGACTTACTGGTGATTATTTTTGGAGAGAAAGTGCTTGGGGGAGTAGTCATGTAAACTCCCCATCTTGGTGTTGAAATAGTAAAAACGGGCTTAGTTTCAAAGATAAGAAAACATAGAGCAAATATTAATTCATATTTCTGAAACCGTTGACTCATACCTTGTTTTGTTTTTCCCAAGTAGACAATTTTATTTGGGCTTATTGTGATCGTGTCTCGGATATGAGAACTTTTTCCAGGGCAGTGAAAAATGCTACAATGAGTGAAGCCGATGAAGGGTGATCATGAATTACTTTGTATTGGTTGACTTTCTTAATTGGTGAACTCCCGTTAGCAGAAGAAATGAGATGGAGATCTTGCTTACGAACCTACACTAGCAGTGATAATTTATTTCCAGCACCTAGGCAGTCAGGTGTATCGTTGAGGATATAAACACCTGCTGCTATCTTTGCATGTTGTTATTTATCGTCTGCCTTGGAGTAATGGTTCATTTGCAAACACACTTTGCTCTCAGAAAAGTTTAGACCTTTTTTTTCCTTTTTAAAATTTAAATTAGAGACAATGTGGGTTTATAGAAAAATCATACAGAAAATTGCAGTTTTCCATCATGCACATACTTTTCCTTATCAATACTTTCCATTACTGTCATACTTTTGTTATAATTGATGAAACAATATTATTGTGATTAAGCTATTAACTGTAGTCCATAGTTTCCACTAAGCTTCACCATTTGTGTTGTTTGGTCCAATAGAATAAAAAAATAAAATTTTAATTCTAATAACATATATGCAACCTAAAATTTTTAAGCCCATTTAAACAGTGTCAGTGATATTTCGGTTCTCTTTCAAACTGAGATTAGTACTCCTGTGCTTTTTCAGTTCATATTATGATTTTCTTTTGATTTAACTCTTTGAATTGATGAGGTTAAAAGTTGTGACTGAAAATCACCTCAAAAATCCTAGTGGTCACTTAGGAAAAAAGCCTATAGTACATTCACTTATGCCTTTAGCCGGTGGTTCCTGAGCACGTACTGATGTGCTAAGCGCTGTCGTCTACTTTGGGAGAACAGCAGTGAATAAAGCAGATAAAAATTTCTTCCCTCGTGGAGCTTTCATTATAGAAAGGGGTGGCTGACAACTAGAATATGTCATTATGTCAACTAGAATATATGACAACTAGAATATATCATAAGTGATTTGGAAGGTAACAGCTATGGAGAGATAATAAAGCAAGAGAAAGTCATGGTGAGACTTTGGGGTGGGGTGGGAATACGGGTGTGCGGCTCTTTTGAACAGTGTGATTTGAATTGAGATTGCGAGTGGGTAAAGAGCCAGCGTGGAGTTGGAGCTGGAGAGAGAGTGTCAGGCAAAGCCGGTGCCAAAGCCCCAGCTCGCACTGTGGGTTTCTTGACCAAGGAATAGCCTGGACACCACTGTGGCCGGAGCATAAAGACAGAGCGAGGATGAAAGGAAGGCGGTGTGGGAGACCGCGCGGGCAGGACATGAGGGGAATGGAAAGCTTCCACATAGAAGAGCCGCCCGATCTGGTTTGTGCGGTTAAGAACATTCTGGTTGTGTTGTGATGTGATGTGAAAATGCTCCAGGAAGGGATGGTGCCGGGTAGTGAGGATCGTCTGGAGGCCTTGGCAATAATCACCGAGAGGTCATGGTGGCTTAAGCCAGGGTGAGAGTAGGAATCAGCCAATTATATATTCTGGATATGTTCCTAAGCTAGTGCTCACGGGATTTGCACAAGGGCTAAGAAAGGAAAAAAACAGTATGACTTTGAGGTTTTGGGCTGTGCAACTGAAGGACAGGCTTTCTGTTTCCTGAAGTTGGGTGCAGGGATGGGAAGGAACATTATTTCAGTTTGGAAGACGTAGTTTGGGGGTGCCTGTAAGCCATCCAAGGGGAGCCAACAGGAAGGCACTGAACTTGAACATGAGTCTGAGTCCAGCGGCGGTCTCATTGAAGATGTGAATTGAAGAGTTGCCAGTATACAGATGGTTTTTAACGCTGACAGCTCGGATGCGATCCCTAGAGAGAGTGCAGTGAGACGAGAGGTCCCAGTTGAGATCCTGGGAGATTCTTCTGTTCAGAGGTGGGAGGATGGGGAGAGGGAAAGTGGAAAGTGGCCTCTGGTGGAATGAAAGGGAAAGCCAAGAGAGTATGGCATCCTGACAGCCAAGTGGAGACGATGTTTCAAGAAAGGGGGAGGAAGCAATGATGTCAGTTTGGACGATCAGATTGGGAACCACACCACGCCCGCCAGCCCTGTGAAGTTGCCAGCCGGGCCGCCCTGTGCTGCCCACCCCTGGAGCCACAGCAGCGACTGCGTGTCCGTAGAGGGGCTCGTTTTCCCCTCTGGTCCCCTGATCTTCTCTGTGAGAACCACCTGTGTGTTTTATGTTTATATTCCTGGGCCCCACCAAATCAGGGTTCCCCCTCCACCCCCACCACACACCGTGATTCTTGGGAGCCCCAAGGAGTTTCTTAAGAGCCTGTGGTTAAGAGAGTTACGTGATATGCTTGGAACTAGCCCTTTACCTCATACTGATTACTAAATTTTCCCATTTTTAAAAATAAAGAAACTTAATCACTTAACAGTCTCTATTCTTAGAGAAAAATAAATGATTTCTTAGCATAATTTCATGTTTCAGTCATTCCCCAAAACACAGACTATCCTGAAAATAAAAACTTGGATAATTTTCTTCCAGTCTTCTTATTTTACATCAAGTTAGACATTCTTTGCACCTCCAATAAGGATGGCATTAGAATTACTGACAGTGTTTTCCTGCATAAAAGCCTTGAAAACAAACCATAGGTAAATTATTTGTGGTGAGAGGCATCTAGACTTGCTCAATTTATAACAGAAAAGGAAATGAAGAGCCTCTAGCTTAGCACATATTTAGTCACCTAAACACAATTGCCTACAAACGAAGAAGTGTAGGGTAATACTTCCGGAACTTAATCTCCCTTGACAGCTGTGAAGGCCTTGGTTCATGAGACACATAGAATTGGTAAAATTACATAAATGGATGTTATCCATAAGTCATCCAGTTTGTAATGTGGACAACAAACGGTGCAGTTGGTTTTTGCTCATCTTTTTCTGTTGCTTTGAGTTGATGCAAGAATTAAAAGTGTGTCACTAAGAGGAAGGCACTTATTTGTGTAACCTGGGCTTCTCTTTTTTTCTCTTCAAAGTTGTCAAAGATGATTCAACTTTGTTTACCTCTTTCATACCAGCTAAGCTAAATTCAGTTTTTACCATGTCTTACAGAACATTGTTCATTTCAGCACAATGAAAATTTGCCTGGGCTGTAGTGATGTTAAAATGCCTAGGTGGATCCTTCAGGATTACAAATTAAACCAGAAAATTGCTTCTTTTTTTTTTTTTTTTGTAGGCTATATTTTAATTTGAGGCTTAAAAGGGAGCTTACTTCATGCTCGTTTTCAGCTTTTCCATGTATAAAGAGCAACAGCTCATGCCTTGACGTCTGTCATAGTGCTGGACAAGCAGTGATTACCTGAGCAAGAGCATCGCTTTTGTTGTCCTTGACAGTTGGGAGTGTGGCTTGTCTTTCAGATCCATCTGCACCGCCGGCCCCAGCCAACCTCCGGCTTGCAAATTCCACCCTTGGCAGCGATGGAAGTGTGACTGTGATGCTGGTTTGGGACCCCTCCGAGGAGCCGGATGTCCCAGTGCACCACTACAGAGTGTTTTGGAGCTGGACAGTCAACAGCAAGTCACTCGTCCCAACTAAAAAGAAGCGGAGAAAGACAACAGATGGGGTAAGTGGGAATGAGAAGGGCGAGCTGGGCTGCTGGTGCTGGAGACATTTGAACTCCAGGCAGCTGAACTGAGAAGTGGAGTTGCTGAGCTGAGTGAGGGGAGGGACGGGGAGAGGGCAGGTTTCTGTCCCTTTAGTTTGGATCGGGTACCTTCAGAGGCTGGAGGAGCGTGCCCACAGTTTTGCCTTCTGCATTTTAGGTGAAATGGATGTATTACCTCCTTGTGCCGCTTTACCATCCATGTGGCAAGTCACCCCTCTAGAGGTGCCGGGAGCAATTTAAATTTCCTCCATCTTGACTGCCTAGCAGTTGAAAATGATATAATACAAACTGTTCCTAGACTTTGGTCTTTTAAAAATAGGTTCTTGTAAATTGAAGAAGAAATATTCATGGCTTTTCTGTTGCAGAGTGTTTCTATCTGTAATCCGAACAGTGGAAGGGGGAACAGCTTAGAAAATGCATGTTTGACATGTTTTCTCACTGATTAAAAGGATTTGTAATAGTGTTTTCCCTTGGGGCCAAGAAATAAAATCTTTATTGAACCATTTCTGCAGTGAGATTTCTAGTATGGTGAACATTTTGAATGACATGACGTTTTAATACATAGAAAGGAGTTATTTGACTCCCTTTTAGTACACATTACTTTAACTTGTTATAACATTTACATCAACACCTTTCCCCCTAATTCATAAAGTTGAATTCTGTAAACAGACAAATATTTTTAAATGAGGCATTTTTTTTTTGCAGTAAAGCTTTCAGAATCTACGCCATTTAGAGTTAGATAGCATGTTTCAAAGAGGCCACGTCACTAATTTTTAGCTGTTTTATTTTTTAGAAAGTTTCTGACAGATCTTTTATTTTGAAAAATGTTTCAGAATTGCAAGAACCTAAAGCAAAATATGACATGCTAAAATGTTGACCCCCCCCCTCCCTAGGACTCACACACACAGTTTACTGACCAAACAGCATCAAGTGGTTAGTAGGAAAATTTGAAATTTATTTCTATTGTAGATACATTAGGTAAATAAAATAGCAACAACAAATTTAATTGTAATTGTTAGGAGACACAGAGGAGCACAACACATGGGTCACTGTTTTCTGAGTGACTTATTTTTGATTCACGAGAAGCAAACCATATGTTGTGCTAATCATTACACTTCTCAGTGTTAAAAGTATGAGCGATTGAGGTTAGGATTAGAGAATCAGAAGAAGAAAGAAGAACATGAGAAATCGTGGACTCTTCTCAGATATCAGTGACTTCCCATTTCTTAAGATGCCGTTCTCATTTCCTCAGTAACTTAAGGTTTGCTGAATTTTCTAGGAAATGCTCTTTCTGAAGTGAATTTTACTTTAATTGTTTGAAGTTAGTAGTTTTGGGGAGAGTGATTCCCAGTCACATAATAAGAAAGCCTAACTAAAAGAGAGGGGCATGACTGCTTTCCACAGACATCCCCCTGTTAAGAGTGGAAGAATAGCCGTGATGAAGCAAAAACTGCTCCGCTCATGATGTGCGCTGGCAGGCTGCCCAGGGCCTTCTGGGCCTATCCTGGGAGAAGGGACCACCTCTCAGGCTGGCAGCCATGTCTGCCTTCCAGAGCTGACAAACAGAAGAAGGCTGGTTTCTGATCAGTTATCCTGAAGCATCTGATGGTGTTTTCTGTTAGTTTGCAGTAAGCCTCAAACCTCTGGTCCTGGAGTGCTTGTGACAATCATGTCTTCTCCCTGCAACCAGATCACTCAAGACTTGCATTATAGTTAGAATACTAATTGGGATTGAAGGAAGTGCTTTACTTGTGTGATTCACTGCATGATGACTTGAGACTATCGTATCTTTAGTATAGTACATTCTGCACAGAAAACTGGGATACCCTTTGCTGGGAGGCTTACACTTCTGGCTCCTTCCTGTGCAATGCTCCATGAATGGTTTTTTGCATTTTAATTGTTAATTCCATCAATTTGACTATGTTAGACAAGTCATTTTTGGCCCCAGTATCATTTGGTAGAATCAAATGATGCATGTTTTGAATTCTAAGCCAACAATCTTATTTCCCTTCATTACTTATTTCTGTAAGGGACCTCACCATCCTACTTATATTTGCAAACTCTAAAAAGATGCTTCTGAGTTCTGAGACTTGTTTCAGGGTTCCTCCAAGCATTAATTAGCTGTATCTACTTGGAGGTGCCTCTAGGTTTATTGAGGTTAGTTGAGACTTGGGGGAAATTATGTCATTTTTATTGACTTTCTTTAATGTTGCTCATACTAACACAGAAAATTTAGTGAATGCTTGATATTACAATAACTATGGCCAACAAAAAATCTTAAAGCATTTTGATAGGTCGATTTGTCTTATAACTTCTGAAAATCCACTCATAGATTATTTAGAATAGATATCATGTAATAGAAGAATGCTGATTCATAATTTCTTCCAGGTACCATAATGGTACACAAAATGTGGCACGCTAAGCCAGTGTGTATATATTGTCAACATCTCTCTGTTCTCTGCAAGATGGTATGTCGGGGAGGAGGGCCAGGGTTAGTCATTTCCATGCCACCTGAGAGGATCCAGTAACTGGATTAGGAGAATAATTAGAAAAATACAGTTTGGCCTATCTAGGAAATTTATTTTCATTGGTAATAAAACTAGGTGTTTAGATATTAAAGACACAGAAAATTTTCTGATCTCAGAAAGCTATACACAGATGGAGGCTTAGAGAAGTTGGTGTGCCTTGAAATGCCATGTAATTTTTGCAAGGAAGGCAAGAGATGTGGAAGGTTTGTAATGGATTCTGGTATATTCTCTTCATGCCTAGTCTCAGAATTCTGTGGTTCTTGAGAGACTTCAGCCAGACAGCAGCTACCTGGTGGAGTTGCAGGCCATCGCCTACTGGGGACAGACACGCCTGAAAAGTGCAAAGGTCTCTCTTCATTTCACGTCCGCACAAACAGCCCATAATAGTAAGTGACCTTATTATTCTTCTCAAATAAATCCTGACCTCTAAAGCACATCACCATAAGATCTAGGCATAACTAAGTGAGAGGCAGTTTCTCACTTGGAATCATTATACAGTAAATCATCAAATCAATAAACAAGTGACTGTGTCCCTTTAGCTCCTGTGTATAAAGTAGTTTTACTATCTAATCATGATTTTTAAATCTGTTGTGCATATAGTGTTTGGTATCAGAATGGAAACTTAATCAGTTATCTTCTTTGATGAATAATACTTTCATTATTTTGGTATTAAGCCAAAATTAAGCTATATTAAGAGAACTTGTGCAGTTTTATAACTGTTTTATCCTTCCTATAAACTGTTTTATCCTTCCTATCAACATAACCCTCCATTTTTTGTTGCTGTTACGTAGTGATCATAGCTGCTGCTTGAAAAGCTACGAAACACTTAGTTGAGCAGTCACTAAAGCATTGCCATGTTGGTCTTCCTTATTTCCAATTTTTCCCAACTATGGTGGTAATGAATTATGCAAAACTAAAGAAGAATCTGATATGACTCTTGCATGCGACCTAAGATACCAGCCACTTCAGTGTTCTGGCTTTGTAAAAATTGGAGACTGGTTAGAACTGCCTGTAGAAGCTCCTGGCCAGGTGTCAGGAAACTGGGGCAGATAAGAGAGCCTGAGGGAGAAGAGTGTAGCCTGCTGGAATGTGCCTTCCTCATGGCAGCAGGTGGGGAAGAATGCGTAAGGAAAGCCAGAGATGGGACATGGGACCAGATGACATAGTGCGTCCTGTTGTGGACAGTAGGTGTAATTAATAGTAGATATATAAGAATGTTCCTCCATGAACTAGAACAGATGTGCATCCTAATAATAGGGTGATATATGGGAAAAATACATGTAATGTAAACCATGGACTATAAAAAGAAAAAAAGAAAAGCTCACCTGAACTTTGGAAAGGCAAGATACAGTGATTGCTCATAATTATTTTCAGTCACCTGGGAAAAAATTGAATCCAAATGAGCAGGCTTGTTTTGAAATGATGCTTTCAAAAAGTTCTGGAAACAGAGCTTCCTACCTTTTTGAGAACTAAACAGTCACTTTGGAGATTGAAAGAGTTTGAAGCAATCTACATTCTTATGAGTGTGGGCACAATATAGCTTTTGTATGAAGTTCTCAGGTGAACATTGCTATGTCTTTAGTAACTTCAATTCTTTTTTAATTCATCCATTATAATGGATTTACATGACTATTATGACATTACTATGTATTGTAATTATATATTACTGGGGATAATTAATATGACATGATTAATATAATATATAAACATGGGCACTATATTAATATATATGCTAAATATATACTTTATATACACACATATGCACATGCGTGTTTTTCCAGCACTAGACATAGTTCACTTTCTGCCTTTAAAAATGCCTACTGTTGAATTTGGGGCATCGACCCATCAATATAATCGCACAAAGAATAGTGTGTCTCATGCACACGTGGCAGGGAGGAAGGGAGACAGTGTCTTGTTGAGTCCTGTGGCGTGCATGAGCGTGGTCTCCCCGCCCCGGTGTCCTCCCCACAGATGCAGTGGTGCGTGAGTGCCGAGGGGAGGGTGAGAGCATGGGGAGGGGGGCTGGGCATGGGAGGAGGAAAGGAGCAGTGGGAGGTAGGCTCTTCTTTGGAGATCTCCTTCATTCACCTGGACTGAGCAACCATCCATGTGCTAAAGACCCCCTGGGCCTCCCAGCCTGGACACTCCCTGAACTCCAGAGTTGTATGTTTCTGCCCACTCAACATCTCCACTTGAAGTCACTTCCAGCTACCCAGTCTTCCAAGCTGGCAGTCTTCACTTACTGCCTTCTGTCCTTCACCTTAATTCTTCTCTAGGTTCTGTAGCTTTCCTCAAGCCTTCAGCTTGCTCAAAGCTTCTAGGAACATAGTAGGAATTAAAGTAGCTCAGCTCAACATAAATGTCTCTCCATTCAACCATCTCTACACCGCACTCCCCAGTTTTATAAACGTTTCATCTGACTGATGATGTGATAGCGAGGACTGAGGGGAAGGGAGAAAGAATGGCTTTTGGTTTTATTTTCCTACAACCAAGGTTGCTCATCGTTTGTAAGCCATTTGTATGTTATAACCAAATCCTCCAGGAGTTTGTGTTTTTATTTGATCGATTATTCTAGATCACTTTTCTTTGCTGGTGAGATTTTTTCTAATCGCTTGTGAAGACTCTAGAAGAGTGGCAGTTAAATCAAATAATTATTTTGAGACAATTTATATTCAGATCTGACCAAAAGGATACTACCTCTTTGAGTGGCTGATTCTGAGTGTTAAACTCCTTTTCTTAACATCTTGAAAAATGAAATAGTCTTACTCGACAAAGGTTTATGATAGCTAACCTATCAAAGACCTCTTTATTCCAAGGATAAACTAGTTCCTTTCAAGTGATTTCAGAAAAGTAATAAAAAATAACAGAAGAAGAAATAATGCAAAGCACCTTGATTAACATTTACTGTTGGGTCTTAGGGAATCCTATAGAAGGAAATGGGCTTAGAAAAGATTGTGCTAGTTATAGCTTAATATTTCTCAGGATTTTACATCCCAGTGTTGATATATAATCTCATAAACACTAATATATGCCTATTACAAGAACACCATATATTTCATCATAAACCAACTAGGTGTAAAGAGTAATTACAACTTTATTAGTGTAAACAAGGGAAATTATGTTTTATAGGAAGGAGAGTACTAAATGTCATTGTATAAATTACTTTTTGAATTATATTTTTCAAAGTCTGCAGGCTACTAGTTATTTTAATGTGAAACATTCCTACACAAACTAAGGCTGAATGGTCATGCCGTTTTATAAAAAGGTCCCTTGAAAGAAGAAATGCATAAGGCTGGCTTTACTAGAAACATAGCTTGCTTTTTTGTGCAGGATTCAGAATATTTTATTGTCACCTTGTGGAACTGGAATATTTTTTCTGGCTCAAAAAAAAAGTGAAGAGAAAGTACTTCAAATCTCTCAAACTGGAAAATTAGTCAGAATTTTGGCATTTGAAAAAACTAACATAGATATGTGATTCTCTTAACTCATTCTATGATTTTCAAAAAGCATAAATCAGATGTTTTCCTTCTTCAGAATAGGTAGAAAGGATTTCTGTCTAATTTTGGTTTACTCCTGAATGTAGAGGAGACCGTCTGTGAGACAGACACAGACTTCCAGGACTGCTGGAGAGCTTGAAATTGCATCATATCTGCCCTTAGAACACAACAGGTTGATGTATTTCTGCTCTTGAGTCATTTCAGTAATGCCACAATGATTGAATCTCTAAATATATAAAATATGTTCTTATTTATTATAATTAAAAATAAAAGTTTGTATAGGATTTAAAGGGGAGTAGGAAGACAAAATTCATGTAGAGGTTAAGCATCATTCTCTGCCTTTCCATCTTGGTTATCTCCTGGGGATTTCTCAATATCACAGATGATTAAAGAAATTAGAGACATAACTAGGCTTGTGAAAATCTTAAATCCTCAGTTAGTTGTTTTGAGAAAACTGTGGGTTTAACCAGGAGGATTGTTGGTGGTGTCAACAGAGAAATGGCTTTCGGCCAGGGGTTCTGCGACTTCCTTCCCCCACGGCCCACTCCTCCTCCCTGACTCTGTCCTTATTACTAGGCTGTGTTTCTTTGGCTCTGTGCATCATGGAGTAGCTTAGTCCGTGTTCCTCAATTGCCCAAGCATTTATTTGAACTCCTTAAATTAAAATATTCTAAATATAAACCTGAAACAGTATAAGTATCCCAGCCTTTTTTCAGATCCTCTGGGTCAGTGATTCACCGGGCATGCCAGGGTAAGGCAAAGTAGAGAATTGATGTGAATTTTCTCCTAGCTCCCCCAGCTTCCCGTCACTGATTCTGCCTCACCCCATATTGGGAGTCCCCCCTCTCCATTTCTCACCTGAGAACCACACAGCTTCATTGGAAAACTTTCAGTAATATCTCACATCATCAATACAGCAGAGCCTGGGCTAACCCCCACACCTATTTGGAATTCAGAGAGCAGGAAAGTCTTGAACCCAAGGGCAGGAGGATTTCTAATTATGCAGCTTCCAAAACTGTGAGCCACATGAGGGAGAGACTTGAGGTGGAGGGAGGGGGTGGGGTGGGGGAATTTTCTCGAGCCTGATTTTTAAATCCTGTAAGTTGTCACTCTAAGGAGGCGGCACCTTGGGATGGAAGGACATAAGCTTGGCTTGAGACAACCCTGGGGTAAAATCTCAACTTCACTCCTGTTGGAACTATGTGAAACTGGACACATTGCTTAATATTTTCTGTTTTAGCATGTGTATACTAATTCCTTCACCTCCGTGTCTGCAAACTGTGGCCCGCAAGCCAAACTAGCCAACCCCTGCTTTTTGTGAATAAAATCTTATTAGGACCTAGCCCTGCTCATTCATTTGCAGACTGCTTCTCTGCTTTCAGGCTCCCCCCACGGGGGTAGTAGGGAGCGAGCATAAATGGCTGGCGTGCAGACCCAGAAATAGTTACTGCCTGCTCCTTGACCAAAAAAGTTGACTATGTCACAGGATGACTGTATAAATATAAAATAGTGACAAAGTTCACCAACCACACCAAGACCCGGAGTCAGAAAAGTGAGGTTTATCCCGCTGCCGCAACCTGGAGCACAGCCCGGGGATGGGCCGGCGCCACGGACCTCAGACTTTCTCCCAGCGCCGCACATATAAATATTTGGCAATGTCAATAGAGCCATTCATTTATTCATCAGTTCACAGATTTATTTGTTTCATTTGACACAATTAATATTTATTAAGCAACTTCCATGTCAGTGTAACTGCTAGGCAGTTGAAATCGAAAGAAGATTGAGTCACTGTCCAGTGAGTTCAAGATTGAGTTGTAGCAGCAAATTAAAGAAAATAAAACTGCTTAAAACTGGGAAAACACAGGTACATTGAGGAAGATTTTTAAAAAATTTTTCAGACAGGGAGGTGTTATTAGAGGTTATGGGAAGTTTTGAAGAACAAGGGAGATTGTCCCTGGCAGAAACAAGTAGTGCTGGTGTGTTCTGAGCTAAAGGAATTAGAAATATAAAGGTACAAGGGAAATAGAGGGAACAAATGTCAAAATACATTTAGTAGATTGAAATGCTAGTGATCAGTGAATGGGAGGGGTAAGGGGTATGATATGTATGAATTTTTTTTCTGTTTACTTTTTATTTCTTTTCCTGAATTGATGCAAATGTTCTAAGAAATGATCATGATGATGAATATACAACTATGTGATGAAAAAGAAAAGAATGTTCATATTGTATGTTGATTGGTTTTATTAATAAAAATTTTTTTTTAATTAAAAAAAAAAGATACAAGGGAGCCTTTAGGAATTTCTTTCATTCATGGCTCAAGAAGGAGGTGATACAGCTAACTTAAAACAGAAAATTACTAAGAAAACTGCAACTAGAGCAGGATGACCCTAAATAGAGACACAATTAGAAATAACTTAAGAATGAAAGCTTGAATTTGCCTGATCCAAAGAAATATTTCGTTGTTTCTTTCATACTAATTTGACAAAGTTGAACCATATTTCTGTGTAGAGTCTTGGACCAACAATTAATATGTAATGCTGACATTTCTTTGAAAGTCTTTGTTTTCATCAAATGGTATTTTAATATTATTTTGATTAACTCCTTCATAACTACAAAAAAAATTCTTTAATAATAAATGTTTTCCCCAGATATCCCATTTATTCCTTAAATTAGAGCACGTTTCAAGCATGGTGAATATACTTTGACTGCCAACTTGAATTCTAGGGGGTACTTGTAGTATATTTTTAGGTATTCCAGTATATTATGAAGTCGGGGGTGTCATTGATATGACATGAAAGAATCTGCAGTTATATTTTACTTTGAACCCTGGCACTAAATATGATGTAATTACAAAATGAAATTTAAACCACTGGGATGAATTTCTGGTTATCTTTTTTTTTTTTTTTTATTTTTTTATTAAAATTTAAAAAAATTACAAGAAACACAAACATTCCCAACACATACACTCAGCAATTCACAATATCATCACATAGTTGCATATTCATCATCATGATCATTTCCCAGAACATTAGCATCAATTCAGAAAAAGAAATAAAAAGACAACAGAAAAATATAACAAACAAACAAAAACTTTACAGGCCATACCCCTTACTGATCCCTTTCATTGATCACTAGCATTTCAAACTAAATTTATTTTAACATTTATTCCCCCTATTGTTTATTTTTATTCCATATGTTCCTCTCATCTGTTGACAAGGTAGATAAAAGGAGCATCAGACACAAGGTTTTCACAATCACACAGTCACATTGTGAAAGCTGTATCATTATACAATCATCATCAAGAAACATGGCTACTGGAACACAACTCTACATTTTCAGGCAGTTCCCTCCAGCCTCTCCATTACATCTTGGATAACAAGGTGATATCTACTTAATGCATAAGAATAACCTCCAGGA
>PVIY010019720.1:0-45340 GCA_004026745.1 Myrmecophaga tridactyla
TTGTCTTCAGTTTACTGTTAAATAGATTGTTCTGTAAGGAAATTCCAGAGCTGATCAAGACCTTATTGTTGGCTTGTTGATATTTAGCTATTGATTTTAGAACTGGAATTTTTCACAAAATTTCAAGTGCTATCACTTAAATCAATAAAATTAATTTATATGATTAGTTAATTCCCTTTAATTTCGTAAATGGATAAAACTACCTCTGTACTATTGCTCAAATATTCTATTTTCTTGAAATATTTTTATCTCAGACATTTGCCTATCTAGCATTTACATATTTTCCCATTGTACGTGTAATTCTAACACAGATGCTTTATCTTTAGCCTAAGTATCTTCAATATATTGGATTCCTTTCGTTGGGCTTATGTAAATTTAATAGTTATATTATTTACATTGTAGGTATGTTTTCTCTGGAATGTTCAAGGATGCAGAGATTTCTTCACACTTGTTTTTAATTTTACATCTCCTAGAGCATCTATGATAGTGTTTAAGAGGTGACTTACAAATATTTGACTTTCTTTAAATGAAAAAGAGAGAAAGTTAAGATGGACATTTGTATTCGATATATCTGTGTTTAAATCTTGTCTTTTTTGCTGTCATTTAGAACCAATTTTCTTCATTGTAAAAAAGGGAATAATAACTGTATTATTCAAGAGGATTTTCATGAATGATAAAAACATGAAGTAATTCTTTAGAACATACCAAATATTCATTAAATTTTATTTCTTTTTTATGCCTTAAAGTCTGCTGCATATGTGGTGGACAGGGGAACTTTTTAGATGTCGATCTTTGAATCCACTTACCTTCATAACACTGGTATTTCCTATTGAGAATCACCACTTACTATTTTGTGTGGTTCAGGTGGCATGGTAATTTCAGTCAACACACAGGAACCAAGCCTTCGTCTCCTTCACATGGTAAAACTGGGGCTGGATGTGCTATCTTAATCAATCAGATGCCTGTCCTGGAAATTTAATTGCGAGTAATTTGCATAGAAAGAGCTGAAATCCTTAGAATTCACTCACCATAGTGGCAGCATTAGCAATGGAACCATCAGCAGTAGTTGTAGTATAGCTGAATATTCATTTATTTATTCAACCAATAAAATTAAATGCTCAATTTTCAAGATAAGGATCTAAAAACTGGAACTTTCTTAAAAAGGAAGAGGCATGTAATGTGAAAGGAAGGAAGGAAGGAAGGAAGGGAGGGAGGGAGAAAGGAAGGAAGGAAGGGAGGGAGGAAAGAAGATAAAAAAGAAAGAAAATATGGAAAGACAAATGGTGAAAAATGCTATGGAGGGAAATACAAAGAAGAAAGATAGGGGATGCCAAGAAGTTAAAACTTTCATTAGGTAAATGAGAATGGCACCATCAAGTATTACCCCAAGTGATAAACTAGAAAATGTTTTCCTTTCTGTTCCCACACCCTTAAGCTGTGTTGATTTGCAGGTTTTAATTCCAAAAGGAGCGCTTCTTTCAGGAGACACAGTAATCTCAATTAACTGAAAATTACAGACTGTCACCCAGACACTTTGGGCTTCTCATGCCTATGGATCAGTAGGCAAAGGAGGGAATTTCTGTGCTGGCTGGGATATTTGATTCTGATTATCGAGGAGAAATGCTACTGCTACTACACAAAGAATAGTTTGCTGGAATACAGGAGATCCTTTAGGGCATCTGTTAGTATTAAAGTCAATGAAAATCTGCAACAACCCAACTAGAATGAAAGTTTGGGTCACCCCACAAGGTTAAAATACCAAGACCAGCTGAGGTGCTTGCTAAGAGTAAAGGGAATATGAAATGGGTAGTGGAATAAAGCAGTTATAAATATGGACTACATCCACATGACCAGTTTCAGAAACAAGGATTACAATGGTTATGTGTATTTCTTCCTTGTTTTGTCATTAAAATGCTTGTATATATTCATAAAGTAAATATATTTCCTACCCTATTTTATCCCCTTCTCATATAATATATGTTGCATTAACTTTGTCATAGTATTTAAGTTAGAGGATGTCAAGTTTAAGAGTGAATATTATCCAGAGACCTGTATTCTTCTATGGGGAAAAAAGTAGTATGCTTCTATTGTACACAGAGCAGATATGTTAGGCAAAAGTGTGACTGTTATTGTTTTAAATATTTAGAGATTAAGTATGGTCTAAGGAGATATGTATAGGTGTCAACTTGACTTGTTAATCATCCTTAACTGTGATGACCAAGTTCATGTGTCAACATGGCTAGGATATGGTTTCCAGTTGTTTGGCCAGGCCAGCATTAGCCTGATTGTTACTGAAAAAATATTTCATAGATTTAAATCATGTCAACTTATTAACATTTGCTAAATGTTTGCTAAAGCTGCCAGAATGCAATATACTAGAAATGGATTGGCTTTTATAAAAGGGATTTATTAAATTACAAATTAAACTTCTAAGATGTGAAAATCCAAATTAAGGCACCAACAAAAGGGCACTTTGGAGGAAAGACAGCGGCATCTGGAGTAACACTGTCAGCTGGGAAGGCATGTGGCTGGCATCTGCTGGTCCTCGCTCCCAGTTCATTGTTTTCAACCTCTACTTTCAGTGGCTTTCTCTTTCTAAGCATCTGAGTCCTTTCTTAGCTTCTTTTGGGCAAACTTTGGATTTCATTTCTTAGCTTAGCATCTCCTGGAATGTTTCTGTTTGTATATCCAAACTGTCTATGTCATCTTCAAAATATCCTTATCTTAAAAGACTCTGGTAAGTGGATTAAGGCCCACTTTGAATGGGCAGGGTCACATCTCTATGGGAACAACCTAATCAAATGTTCCACTGGCAACCGGGTGCAGACACAAGATTAGATTAAGATATCATGACTTTTCTAGGGTACATAGCAGTTTCAAATCAACACAGCATCTATGGCTGATTACATTTTATTTTCAACAAAGGTGATTGCCTTCAGCAATGAGAGAATTCTTATGCAATCAGTGGAAGGCCCGAAAGGGATAACTGATGATTCCAGCAGTCAGAAAGAAGTATTCCATCTCTACTTCTGTTAGCCAGTTTCTCCTGGGAAATTCATCAATATCTTCACTGGAGTTACCAACTTGTGCCTTGCCTTGTGGAATTCGGACTTGCCAATCTCCATGGTTATGTGAGCCAATTCCAATAATAAATCCCATAGTATATGCATAAATTATCTATCTCTACCTCTGTCTCTGTCTCTGTCTCTCTCTCTCTTTCAATCTATCTATCTGTCTATATATCTAATCTTCTGTCAGTTCTGTCTCTCTGGAGTGTCTCCCTGACTATTGCAGGCCTAGAAAATATATCAATGAGAAGGTATCATGGTTAGGGACTTGTGTCAACTTGGCCAAGTTGTGGTACCTGTTTATCTGGTTGGGCAAATGCTGGCCTGTCTGTTGCAATGAGGACATTTCATAGAATTAGATCATGATCATGTCAGCTGCATCCACAACTGATTCTGTTTGTAATCAGCCAAAGGGGAGTGCCTTCTACAATGAGTGATGCTTAATCTAATCACGGGAAGCCTTTTAAGGAGGATTCAGAGGAGACAGATTCCATTCCTGCTTTGGCTGGCGAGCCTCTCCTGTGGAGTTCCTCCAGACCCTCCATCAGAATCCTCGGCTTCACAGCCTGCCCTGCGGATTTTGGACTCTGCATTCCTGTGGTCACATGAGATACTTTTATAAATTTTATATTTGCAAGTGTTCCCTGTTGATTCTGTTTCTCTAGATAACCCTAACTAGTACAGAAGGTAATATGTGAGAAAAGACCAGAAGGAGATGAAGGGCTGAGCTTACATTTATGTTAGGAAAAACTATTTCAGAAATTGAAAGCATGAACTCTAGTGCCTGAGGTCACAGAGTTAGTGGGTGGGCTGAAGTACTTGAATTTAGGGTAAGATTTGAAGTCAATTTCAAAGAATTGAACATTTACTAATACTTAATTTGGAAGCTATTGGAGGTTTTTGGATGAAATATGAGATGATATAACTGTCCATTTAATGGGCATTCTTCAGCTGTTATATCAAGAGGTAACATTAGGAAATAGGGTAGAAGCAGTGAGAAGAGTAGGAGGGTCAAAGCCAGAAATAGTAATGGCTGATTAGATTTCAAAGTATGTTTTGAAAGTAGAGCAAACTGGATTTACTGACAGATTGATAGATAGAATCAGAACTCATTGACATAAAACACTAAAAGTGTAGGTGCTACAAGTTTGGGGGTAGAGTAGAATTTTATTTTTCCACATGTTTGAGATGTTCATTATATATCTAAATAGAGATGCAATTATGGACTGGGATGGAGGTGCACATTTTTGAACTAACACATTGTTAATACTGAAGCGATGGGAATAGATGAGATTATCAAAGTGTAAGATTCCATTTGAGAAGAAAAGAATACAAGGATTAAACCCAGGGAACATCAATATTTAATGGTAGGAAACATTAGGAAGGAATTTTAAAGGAGATAATAAATGAGCAGAAAGTAATTTTGTAGAAGAACAAGGAGAGTATAATATTCTGAAGGTGATTTTCACAAATCCTGAAGATGGAACAAAGAGAGGGTGAATTGTTTTGGTGGTTTTCTGTTTGTTTTGTTTCATTTCGTTTTGTTTATAGCAATTTGGATGAAGCATTGGGATGAAAGCCACACTAGACAGAGAACGGAGGGGGTGTAAAAAGGGAGTAATGGGACTCTTTTAATCACTGCTGGGAAAGGGGAAAGGCAAAAACAACACATGAGCTATACTAAAGTATCAAAGCAGTTTTATTACAGAAACTTACAGGCATACAGCTATCTGGATACACATAATCACCAGTCTTATGAAAATGCACCTTGAGGATGAGTTCCAGTAGAGAGATTCCTATCATCTCCTTCTATACATATTATAAAGTAATTGAGAGGGAGGCAGGGCCACTGGAGAAACTCAAACCAACATGAATCCCTGTTCTTGGGATTAGGTGAACTTTTCTCTCCTTTAGCTAAACAACTGAAGTCAAACAAACATTCACATTTTGATTCAGGAAATTCTTCCTCTAGTAGTTAGGTAAGCAAACCTAAAACAACTTACTGAACAGAATTAACAACTGGCTCGTCAGGACCTTCGCCTTGCTCTGCCCACCAATTCAAAGTTCTCAGGTCATAAACTCTGTTAAATTAAAAGTGATTCCCTTCCTCTCAAAGCCTACTTCAAATTCCCACAACCTAGGCCCTAAAAACCTCCTCTATTTTCCCCATTTTGAGACACTACTTAGAGTCTGTGAAGGTGATATCCTCGATTCCTCTAGTATGTCTAAGCACCTAAACTTTGCCTGCTTAACATATTTTTCTAGTGACAATTTTGCAAATGATATTGATTATTCACAAAACCCTAAGCTTTGCAATGAAATTTTACTTTTGTTAGAATAAGAGCCATTTGCTTTTTTAGGCAGTCTACTGGGGCCTATAAGTGGTTTCAGCTGAAGGTTTGATGCACTCCATGCTGAGGTTGTTCATTCAAAGACTCAGTGAGAGAAACCTATCAGAGTTATTCAGGGTTAATTGCCTCACTTCAGCTTCTTCCGATCTTCAATCCCTGGACTTTCTAATCATGCACATGTATTTTGTGGACTTTAGGGAATTTTAACATAGTTTGGCAATGATGGAAGATACATTCCTTTCTAAGCAGACAAGTTTTGATAAGAATAAATAATCTTGAGGTTCTCATTGGCAATTTTTTTAAAGGTTTGGACAGGCTACAGATTCTATGCTTTGTTTCAGATATGCCAATATAGAGGAGAAGTCCTTAAAAGTGGATAGGAAATGTAAGTTGCACCAAAAATCAACGTGGATTGGGGTTGAGCCAGCTGTGTCCTGAATTACTGTAATGATCAGGAGCCAATCTTGGTATTATGGAATCTGTCACTTATGCAAGTTAGTGGACTTTTAAATTCAAATATGGAATTGCAAATAATATATTCCTAGGAATTGTCCCAGAACTTGGAAGGAGTCTGTACAAGTAATAAGTATTGGAATATAAACTTCATTACTTTACAGTAAATCCCCTTAGGGATACCTCAATTTTAGAAGAGTTTTTCACTCTGAAGGAGGACAAAGGTATGCCTGCCATTAATACAGAAAAAAAAAAAAATCCAGCCTGTCTCATAAGAGCTGTGTGCTATTCTGCTACCCAGCTCAAGTGGCCTTATGGAGTCAGATATCAGTAATATGTTTCTTCTTATGAGTGTAGGAATTTATGGAATTAAAGAAAAAATTAAATTTAAAAATTGATCTTTCTGATCAATCCAGAAATAAAGCAGAAGTTTGCAAACCATGAAAAAAGGGCTTGTAAGATTTCTTCAGTGGATATATCCATCTCAGACTCCATAACACCAGCAATACTAGAGAGCTGACACTTTAGATTGAGAATATCACGTTATGACAGGAATGATGACAACTACTGCTAGACTTTAATTAATTAATGAGGCAATTCAGGAAGTTGGATGACAATGAGTTTTCTTACCATCACCACTATATTCACTTAATGACAACACATCCAATAGAATGATTGTATTCTCTGCTATGGCTTCCCAACTACAGTTTCACAGAAGATTATTGTGGATTGCCTGCTGTTGTTTGTGTCAAGGTCATAAATGTTCTTCCTCTAACAAGTTGAAATTTGTCATCCACTTCTGGATGATTCAGACTCTCTTTTTCCTGAAAGAATGAGCTTAAAAATTGACCAAATGTTTACCATTCTTTTTCTAAAGATGACATCTCAAAATGAGATTGTGTCTTCAAAAATTTTTTGCTAGGATCTTGGCCCATCCATAATCAGGGTTAGTAAAAAAAATGGATAAATTATGTCTGACCGACATTCCTTTTTTGTTTGCTAGTTTTGAATTCCATGGTCATATTGAGCATCACCAATTAGTGAGACCCTTGAAGGGTGATGTTTGAAAAGGTCGGTTTTGAACTCAATTGTACTTGCCACATTTGCATGTAATTGGCATGAGATAGCCAGAAAATTCCATAATGGATTGGCAATAGCTAGGAAGAAAGTTGAATATGCAATGTAGTAGTTGGATTCAGGTATGAACTTGGTCAGGTAATAGTGCCTTGTTGTTCTGTTGCAGTGGACTTAAATTGTCAACGTGTGTATTTCATCTATGGCTAATTAAATTTGCATTCAGCTGAGGGGAGTGCCTTCTGCAATGAGTGAGTCTCAAAAGAGGTCAGAACAGAGAAAAGAGAAGCAGTTAAGTACAGCTCGGCACACATCAACTCAGAGCTCAGAGCCAGCTCAGACCAGACGTTTGGAGATGTAGAAAGGAATCACTCCAGGGAAAGCCATTTGAACCCAGAAGCTGGGAAGGAAGGCCAGCAGGTGTCATTCTGTGCCTTCTCATGTGACAGAGAAAGGCAGGGGAAAGCCAGCTGACTTTCTGCCAAAGAACTGTAAGTTTGTAACTAAATAAATAACCTTTATAAAAGCTAGTTCATATCTGGAGTATTGTATTCTGGCAGCATTACAAAACTAAAAAAAAATCAGGTTACATCAAATATGTTTTTTATCTCATGCATTTCGTGTGATAAAGATTGTCATTCAATGCTTTAATGCATATGCTGTCCATGTGGTGAGGAAGATAGCACTTTCATATCCTGAAACCATTCTATAAGACCAATAGTAGTGACCTCTGCAGTAGTAAAAAGTTGACTAAATACATCCAACTCTAAACTGCTTTGGATCTATATGATACTATGCTCAGCTCTCTTTGAGGTGCAAGCCCACATACATGGCAAAAGGTAAAGCTCTGCAGGTGATGCTAGCTCTCTCTTCTAGTGTTATATACGTTTCTTGATACATATTCCAGAATTTCATGTTTTTAAACATAGTGGTTTAAGGCATGGATTATTGAGTTACCATTTAATAGTTGTGCAAGATTGGACAAGCTTCTTATTCTAAATGCTTTCCTCAAGATGGTAGACCATTTTCAGACTATGCATATGTGTAATAGCAGATAAAGTTTGTGATTCAATCATTATACTTGCTTTCATAGGGCACATGTCATGTTATAGTGTTTTTAGTAGGCCTATTTTCCATAGCCTGGTAATTGACTGTATAGCTAGGACATTGGCAATGGCCAATAAGTAAAGCCATGATCCAGTCAATCTAGGGGTGGCAGGCTATAGCCAGGAGGACTACTCAAAACTACTGGAATTTTGTAGTTGTAGTCATTGATTTTTGGAGCACTCTTTTGAATTTCTTCCCTCCAAGAGGAAGGATGTTCCATTGGTGAATGCCGATTTCTTTTCAGCTGCCAAATATTTTAGGTGAGACCCTCTTTGAGTCCGCAGCTTAAATGAAGAATTTGGAAGGCCCATTTCTTTTTGTACTGGGAAAATACACACATTTTTTCTGGATTTAGATAAAGCATCAGAAGCCAGACTTTTCTCATTGATTGCACTATTTCTATTTCATTTTTCAGTGTTTATCACACTTCAGGTGATGTTGCCTTGAAGAGTAGCCTTATCAGAGTGGAAATGTTGGATGAGTGAAGCATTTTTCTATGATGAAGTAATTTGTTTCCACTAAGACCTATGAATAGTCTAAAAGCTGATTAACACAAATCATGCGTTTTTCATCAGTAGAAGAAATGCCTGAGTCAGAAATACTACATTTTCAAGACATGTCCTTTTCATTAGTTGAGTCTGAGTGGGATGTATTTAAATCTATGAATTTCCTCCATGAGTGCCACTAGTAGAATATCATCTGTATGATGGCATGCTTGAATCCCACCAGTAGTCTTCATTGGGTTGTTTTTTTTTTTTTTTTGATACATTGAAGATGTATTACTGAAAATTTATACATCCCCAAGGATGTGATTTCATGTTCTATTATTAAGATTTAATTGCATATTCTATTATAGAAGAACACACTATTTGCTGTCTTTATTGTGAGGTATAGAAAAAAATACGTATACTGGCGATATAGAACATCACATACAATACACATTAGTGGCACAGTGTATTTAATTTTGTTACTGTGGTAGGCAGTATAATAGTCTCCAAAATATGTCCATGGTCTTATCCCCAGAACAAATGCATATGATACATACATACATAGAAAATGGTGATTTGCAGATGTAATTAAGTTGAGGGTATTGAGATGGGAGATTATACTGGATTGGACTCAAACTAATCCCATTGGTATTAAAAATCAGGAAACCTCCTCATCTGTGATGAGAGGGAGAAATACTTAGGGAAGAATGGTAAGAAAGTCACAACTTTACAGATTTGAAGGTGGAGGAATGGGCTAAGAAGATGAATTCTTCCATAGAGTCTTTAAAAAGGAATGCAACCTTGCCAAAATCTCAGTTTTAGTCCATTGAGATCATGTTGGAATTGTAACCTACAAAAAATGTGAAGTAACAAATTGTGCTGCTTTAAATCACTAAGTTTGTAGTAATTTGTTGCATCAGAAATACAAATGAAGATTATTACCATACCCAGCGAAGCGGGAATCATAGTAGGTTCTTTTTTATTAAAAAAAAAAAATCAGTGGACCTTTATAATAGGTTACACAAGATGATTAAAATGGGAAATTTAATCACATCTCACTCCCCCCTTATGAATTCTTCTACGAGACAAATTATTTTTCTCCTCCTGTTTACACTATTGTCTCATTTGTGTGAACATGGAAAGAACTGAAGAGTGCAGAATGTCTCCTGCAATGCAACTCCATCCATCCCTGGCGTCACCTGAAGGTGCTGTTGTAAATGAGTCCAATTGAACAACTGAAATGTTTTCACAGAGTTTATGTGACCTTAAATGTCCCGACTAGTTATTCTCTCCGAAAAAAAAATGATTACGACTACCAGCCCATTCAAAATATCAAAAGCAAACACAGTGATTGTGACTCTTACTGAGTTATAAATAACACCAATACCAAATGTGAAAAAAAGGAAATGGATTTACAAGGGTTATTTTCAGACGCATGGCAAATGTATGGGTTCCTACATCCATGAATCCTAGGAGTAACTGGGATTTTCCCTTCTAATTCATACATATTGGATATGGTCAGTGATATCTTTGAGTGCTAAGGAGAAAATCTGGTGGGAAACTGGGAAACTCTCCTAGAATTCTTAAGTTTGAAAGTGTTCAAGTTGGATATATGTATGTTCTGGAACAAAGATTAGGATAAACTTTTACAAGAGGGCACTGAAAACTGCAGGAGGCCTAGTTCATACTTTTATTTCAATGCTGCTAAAAAGCACTAATGTCATCTTTTGGCTCCTCTTCTGAAAACCCCGTGGGCTTAGTGGCTCAAGGGAAGATGGTGAGATGAGAAATAAAGGCTCTAATACACAAAGAGAATATTTCTAGTATAAATATTTCGGTAAACTCCGATTTCAAACTAAACTATCCTCTTTGTTATATTAGTTGTGATTCCTTACTTCCTTGGGATTCTACATGGTTCTGTGACCTCAACTATATATCTTCTACAGTTGAAAGCTTGGCCATTCATCAATTTCCTGTTTCTCAACCACTTTTTCTAAGAACCATAGCCATGCAATTTTATTAAAAGGACATCATTAAAGATTCTGTCTTAATGTTTGTCCCCCATTTTTATCCTCCGTGTTCTCTACCTTGTCCATTTTTTCCATTTGAAGAGAAAGCTAATAGCATTCAGATGCCCTTTGTCTCTCACCCCTCCCATGATGCCAGCTTAAATCATTCGTGATGGTGCAAATTCACAACCATTCTCAGCATTTCTAGAGTCAAGGGTTGTCACCTGTCACTCATCATTCCCTTGTTTCTGTACAGCTATGGCCACCTCTCTCAAGGACAAAATAGCTTCAGCAGGGGTGTTTCAGTTTGTGCTGAGAGTCTCAGAGAAATAACCCCAGTAGAAATATGAAAGCATAGTTTCATGCTTACCTAGTTTCTACTATTATCAAATTTCTTTCATGTAAATTAGGAAATAATTGAATAGTAACTTATATTTTTGCTAAAACTATATCCTGAAAAATATTCTTTATGTTATTTAAATAGTATATTCTTTATGCTATTTAAATGATCAATGAAAATTCATAAATATTTTTATTATGCTTTAAACTTGACTGACCTGACTCAAAAAATGGATGAAAAGCAAAATGCATTTTTTCAGGAAATCAAAGCCATACTAAGGAGACTCTTCCGAATACCTTAGAGAATAATTATTAGAAATAAAATTTTAAATACAGAAAATTTATGCATTTTAAAAACTTACTTTCTTGAGAACTGCTGAGACTAAAGTGGGGAAAGATAAATTAATCACAAATAAATTCAAACAATATACCTGCCTAAAATAAGAAATATTACCAGAATTTTATTTTTTCTATATTCAAAATATTCCTGTATAATTAAAAATCTTCAAATTTCATTAAAAAAAGAATTAGTATTTTATATTAGTGAAGTTTTATTTTACTTAAATAAATTTATTTTTTTGGAAAGTTTAGATCTACAAAGACATTGCAAAGATAGCACTGAAATTTTCTCCATTCCCCACAACCCCTATTATTATTTTACATGAGTATTATATATTTGTCACCATTAATGAACCAATATTGGTGTACTATTGTTAACAAGTATGTATACTTTATTCACATTTCCTTAATATTTGCCTAATGTTCTATTTTTATTCCAGGATCCCATCCAGGATGCCACATTATATTTTATTGTCAAGTCTCCTTAGGTAGGGGTACTTATGTCCCACCTCCGTGAAGGCACAGTATCAATGTTAATTATTTGGAATGTTTTTCACATGGGAGACATTTATCTTCTCCCCATGTATTTATGTATTTTCCAATCACTTATTTATATTAACATGGATTCATGGATATTTATTTTATACCTTGGGTTATAATCCAATGCTACTTTATGTTGTTGCTTAAAATGTTCCAGTTCCGGCCATTGGGAGTTCTTTCTGCTATTTCTTATGATGCTCTGACCTAGACTTATCTTTTTATTTTGTTTGTTTTGCTTTCTTTTGGTTTGAGCATTTTACCTTTGGCCGCATAAGATGCTCTAGGTTATTCTTACATACTTTCTTGCCCCAGTCCTAGAATCATCCACTTTTGCAATGAGCCAAAATTACTTTTGTTGGAGAATAGTATTAGAAAATAATCTCTGTGCTAGCTGCGCTGGTTATATTATTGTTAACTAGAATGTATACTTTATTCAAATTTCCTTAATATTTGCCTAATGTTTTATTTTTATTCCAGGATCCCATCCAGGATCCACATTATATTTTATTGTCAAATCTCCTTAGGTATGGGTAGTTATATCCCACCTCCATGAAGGCATTTATGGTGATAGAACAGGGAGATATCTGCATGTATATTGATCTGTATATAGATTTACTGATCTGTATATATATATATAGGTGTGTATCATATTAAGCTAAACATGAATTCACTCTGATGCCTCTAATTGATTCATTACCCCATGGATATTCCAGCCTCATTCCCTTGTTTATCTGTAAACCTCTAGTCCAACACAGAGAAACTAACCTTCTATCACCAGCTAGTCATTTACGTAACTGTTCAATTTCACAATTCCAGCATAAATATATGGTGGTTTCAGTTTTCTGGACCTGTATCCCTGTGGGAAACATATTTATCAACTAGAGAAGAGCGCTTGTATATAATTTACTTTGCCCTAAAATTTACAGACATTTCTCATTTCCAAAGTTACTTAGGTCAGAAGCATTTCCCCCACTCCCATCAATGAAATTGCTTATAGATTTGTAATACATCAGATTGTTTTCTCACAGTCTGCCATACTGGGATTCCTCTGATCTCTTATATGATATTTTTAAAAAGTGTGTATATTAAAATTTATTAACTTTGATATAAAGTTCCATGGGTTTTGACAAATACATAATGTCATGTATCCATAATTAGAGTACCACATAGAGTAGTTTCACTGCCCTAAAATATCCCCTTTGCATCAGTTATTCAACCATTTTTCCCTTCATTTGAAGCTCTGGCAACCACTAATTTTTACTGTCTCCAGAATTTTTTCTTTTTCTAGAATGTCCCATAATTTGAATCATACAATATATATCATTTTTAGACTGATTTCATTCACTTAGCAAAATACATTAGAGATTCATCCCTATATTTTTGTGGTTTGATAATTCATTTCTTTTTATACCCATCTATTAAAGGGCACTGGTTGATTTGGTATTTAACCATTCTAATAGGTGTGTAATAGTATTTCATTGTTGTTTTAATTTGTGATTCTGTAATGCAAATAATATTGAGCGTCTTTTCATAAATTTATTTGACTTATGTACATCTCATTTTTAGTGAGATGTCTATTTTTTGCCCTTGTTTTAGTTGGATTGTTTTCTAATTATTGCATTTCAAGAGTTCTTCGTGTATTTTGGATACAGGTCTTTCATCAGAAATACATTTTACAAACATTTTCTACCAATCTGTGGCTTGTCTTTTCAGCTGACTGACAGTGTCTTTTTCAGAGCCAAAATTTTTAATTTTAAAAAAGTTGAATTTTTCTTGCTTTTTCATTTGTGGATTGTGCTTTTGTTGTTGTATCTAAAAACTCAAAGCTGAATGTAGATCCTCTGGTTTTTTTTTTTTTTGTAGGAATTTTACAGCTTTATGTATTACATTTAGCCCTATATCCACTTTTGTGAAAGATTTGTTTTTTTCTATATTTTCTGTCATAAGGATGCTCGATTGTACTAGCACCATTTGTTGAAAAAATTACTTTACTATAATGAATTTCCTTTACTTCTTTGTCAAAGATCAGTTGACTCTCTTTGTGTGGCTTTATTCCTTGGCTGTCTATTTTCTTCTGTTGATCTGTGTGCTTATTGTTTTGCCAATATGATCTTGCCTGTGATAACTTTACAGGAAGTCCTGCAATCAGGTAGTGTGAGTTCTCTGACTTTGTTTTTCATCTTCAGTATCATCTTGGCAAATGCAGTTCTTTTGATTTTCCATATAGACTTTATAATCAGTTTATAAAAAACTACCAAAATGTTTGCCGGGGATTTCATTGGATCTATATAGAGCAAGTGGGAAGAATTGATATTTATGAGCCTTTCAATCTATGAACATGGAAAATCTTTCCATTTATTTGGATCTTCCTTGATTTCTTTTATCAGAGTTTTGTCATTTTGCACATATATAATCTGTACATGTTATGTTGGTTTTATATCTAAGTATTTCATTTGTTGTTTCTACACAGTAAGTGCTTTTTTTTATATTTCAAATTTCAATTGTTTATCACTGGTATAAAGGAAAGCAATAGGCTTTTTGTATATTACCCTTACATCTTTCAAACTTGCCATAGTCACTTTTTTGTTCTGTGAAAATTCTTTATCAATTTTAGGGGATTTAAAAAATAGGTCATGGACTGTACAATGGTGGCTCAGAGGCAGAATTATCTTCTGCCACGCCGGAGACTCGGGTTCATTTCCCAGAGCCTGCCCATGTTAAAAAAAAAAAAAAAGATCATAATGTCATCTGCAAGCAAATACATTTTTTTGTATATCATTAATTCCTTTTCTAGACTTATTTCACTCAATAGTACTACCAGTACAATTAGGAATAAAAGTGGAGAGAGAGGACATAATTGTCTTGTTCCAGGTCTTAGTTGGAAGTACTTACCACTGAGTATAATATTATCTGCAAGTTTATTGAAAATGTTCTTTATAAATTGAGGAATTTCCCTATTACTAGTTTGTTGAGATTTATTATCATGATTGTGTATTGGATATTGTCAAATGTCTTTTATGTCAATTGATATGATTATATGAATTTTCTCCTCTAATCTGTTGGTGTGATAGATTACATGGCTGGTTATTAAATACTGAATGCGACTTGCATCCTGAAATGAGTCCAAATTGGTAGTGGTATATATTTACTTTTTTAAATTGATTGTTTAATTTTATTTTCTAATATTTGTTGAGAAATTTTACACCTATGGGTTCATGTGAGATTTTGGTGTGTAGTTTTACATTCTAGGGGTGTTTTTATTGATTTGGAATTAGAGTTATTTATTTGTTTCATATTGAGTCTGTATGTGTTCCCTCTGTCTCTATTTCCTAGAAGAGAGTATGGAGATTAGTATCATATTTTCAATGTTTGATAGAATTTCCCAGTGATACCGTCTAGACCTGTTGCTTTCTTTCTTTTTTGGAAGGTTAGGAATTCTTGATTTGATTTGTTTAGATAACCTATTTCTTCTTTCGTAAGTTTTAAATAGTGAATTAAAATAAAATAGGGACTTTTCATATTTTTATACTGCTTAGCATCTCTGAGGTTGGTAGTAGCATAAGGGACTTTTGTATTGTCATGGAGCCTCAGAATCTTAGACCCTACTTTTAGTTCCCTCAGTGACCACCCCTGACAGCTCTTTATACAGGATGAATAGTTTCTCTCTCTCCTATCTGCTTCCTACCTGTGTTGCACCTCCGTAAAACCAAATGCAAACTTCCAAAGCCCCACTCTTGTTTGAGAAACCATTACAGCTCCACCCCTGTAACAGGTAAAGGCAAAGTACCCAGATTCAGTGTAACCTTTGGCTTCTCACCAGCTTGGTTGAGCTTACACTCCTTTTGTGTTTCCCTATGTGACCCTGTGGGGTGTGTTTCCCTTCTCTGTTCCAAGACCTGCAAATACTAATAAGTTGTTCTTTCATACACTTCTGGAATCATTCACACTTGTATCTATGCATAAAAAGATCCTCATTCTTTACAATTAATTAGGTAGTTGATAGGAATTGGTCAATTTCATCTATATTTTCCTATTTGTGTGCATAGACTTGTTCTTTGTTTTCTGTAATTATTCTGCAATGTCTATTGGGTCAATAGTAATGACTGCTCTCACATTTTTGACACTGGTAATATGTGTCTTCTTGCTTTAATTCTTTTTAGTCTAGCTAAAGTTTATCAATATCACATATCATTTCAAAGGATCATCTTTTGATTTATTGATCTTTTCATTATGTTTTTCTATTTCCAATTTCATTGATTTTTCCTCTGTTATTTTCTTGTTTGCTCTAGCTTTCTAAAGTAGGATTTTGCATTAATAATTTTAGATTTTTCTTCTTTTCTAAAATGTACATTAAATATTGCAAAATCTTCTCTAAGCGCTGTGGACGTAGAATATTTTCATTTTCATTTATTTATAAATAGTTTTTATTTTCTCATAAGAAATCTTCTTTGACCCATGTATTATTCAGAAATACATTTTGTAATCCATAATTATTTGGGGGAATATTCCAGTTATCTCTGTTGTTATTGATTTCTACTTTAATTTCATTGTGGTATGAGGTAACACTTGGAATATTTTCCATTCTTTAAATGTATTAAGAACATTTTTATTGGGCAGAATGTAGTTTATTTGGGGGAATATTTTCAAATGAGTTGAGAACATGTATATTTTACTGCTGTTGGATGGAGTTTTCCATAAATATCAATAGGATCACATTACTTGGTAGTGTTCTTCAGATTAACGATGCTCTTATGGTTTTTCTGCCTACTTGAGGTATCAATTAATGAATGAAGCCTGATAAATTGACCAACTATAACAGTGGATTTATCCACTTTTTTTGAAGTTCTATCAGTTTTGCTGCATATATTTGGCAATTTATTGTTGAGTGCACATACATTAAATATCTTTATGCCTTAGTAGATAATTGACCACTTTATAATAATCTTCTTTGCTCTAGCTTTCTAAAGTTGGATTTTGCATTAATGATTTTAGATTTTTCTTCTTTAGATCTATTTTTTCTGGAGTTCATATAGTTTCACACATTTTCTTTGATTAATATTGCATAGAATTTCTTTCTAAATTTCTTTTCTTTGCTTATCTGAGTTTTTGCATTTAAAATGATTTTCTTAAAGACAAATATCTGGGTCTTCTTTTTTATCACTTTGTTTCTGTGTTCTTATTTGTTTCTTCACAATTCATATTTAAAGTAATTATTGATATTGTTGGGTTGATATATACTGTATTTATAATTGTTTCTATTTATTGCACTTCTTGCTTTTCTTTTTTTCATGCAGTCTAAGATTTTGAGTATATTAAATAACTTCTTTTTATCTCTTCTCCTGGCTTATCAACTATACATATTTTATGCATGGTTGTTAGAACTTTTCTACAATTTTCTGTATACATATATTATTAGTCCATGTCCAAATTCAAATAACACTAAGCAGCTTCCCATAAGATGCAGATATGTTATAACAGATCATCCCTTCCTTTATAACATTGTTGTCATTTATTTCACTTATTTACATGCTATTTTCACAAAATGCAATATTAGTATTATTACTTTAAGCCCACAACTTTCAGGTGAACTAAAGTGCATTGTTAGTATTATTACTGTGAACACTTAACTTTCAGGTGAACTAAGGCTAAGAAAAAGATTTACTTTTCACCTCAAGTTATTCCTTCTCCAATGCTCTTTCTTTCATTAGGTGTATCTAAATTTCTGTTCTATATAATTTTCCTTCTCTCTAAAGACTTCTCTTAACATTTCTTAAAAGCCAGTTCTACTGGTGATAAATTCCTTGAGGTTTGTTTGTCTGAGAAAGTCCTTATTTCTCCTTTAATTTTGAAGGATAATTTGATTGGGTATAAATTCTAGATTGGCTGATTCTTTCTTTCAACTCTTCAAATTTTTCACTTCACTCTCCTGCTTTTGTATGATAATTTTGGTATAATTATTATCCCTGTCCCTCTATAGATAATGTTCTTCCCTCTATCCCTTTTGGCTTCAAGATTTCCTCTTCATCTTTAGTTTTCTGCTATTTAAATATGATATGCCAGATTATATATATATTATATATAATAATATATATAATATATATACATATAATATATATATACACACATATATATACATATACATATATATGTGTGTATATATATATACACACACACGGCATTTATCCTGCTTAGTGTTCTCTGAGATTCCTGGATCTGTGCCTTGTTATTTGCTGCTAATTTTGAAAGATTTTCTGCTATTATTACTTGGAATATTTCTTCTACTATGTTTTCTTTGATTTATGTTTATGATTTCCAACTTCATGCATGTTATGTCTTCTGTAGTTGTACCAAACTGTTTGGACATTCTGCTTACTTATTTTCATTTTAACTTCTATTTGTATTTTATTTTGGAAAGTTCCTCTTAACATATCTTCAAATTCACTGAATATTCCTCTCAGTCATGTTAAGTCTCCTAATGGTTTTCTAGTATCGCTGTTTTTCCCTTTTATTGTTTTAGGCTTCCCTAATAAACCATCCTTAGGTAGTGCCTGCACCTTTCAGCTCTCATAGTTGTGACCCACTATTATTATACTCGATCTTTGGAGTGGGGATAAAGTGTAGGGGAGGAGAGGTGTACTAAAACATTGTGAGTAAATCTCACTCTTTTAATGAGCCACCTGTGTTCCTGGGCAGTGACCTTCCCCAACTTTTCTTTGCTTTCTCTCCTTTGCTTTAAACGTGAAAGTTAAAGGGGGCTAATTTCACAGAGAAGCACTTCTCTCCTGGAAGGACAAGATCTGGTAAGGTCGGTTTCCTTGGAGAACAGGCCATTGTTATGGGGTGCAATCTGGTTTTATGTCAAACGGTTATTTTTTTTCTCCAAATGAGAGAGCTGGGGTGACATCTCTTTTGGCTCCTCCCCATGAAAATTTAGTGCAGTTCCTGAAGATAAAAATCCATGAATATGTAGCTGCCACCCTAAGATTCCAGTCTTGAGGCATTCCTTACTCATTGCTGTTCATGTTCAGCCTTCATCAGTTCAACAAAATTACCACGTGCGTGTTGCTACCAGATTATGACTCCAATAGCTTTTGCTTTGGCTAAGCTGATCTTAGCTGTGACTTTCTCTACTCAACTGTCTGCAATTTCAAATTTCTGATGGGTCCAAGAAAAATAATTGATTTTTGGTTTGTTCAGCTATTTTTCTCTTTCCATAATGACAACAGTGATCTATTCAAAGCTCTTTATGTGTGAAATTGAAACTGGAAGTCCCATTTTTAATTATAAATATAATTTGTTAGGAAGAAGTTGGTGACTCTTGGCATTGTGTCCTTAACACTGGGTTTTACATATTTGTAAATCCACATTAAAAAAATATTTTATGAATTATCTTGAAAAATCAAAGATTTCCACTGCCACCACTCTATTCCCTGAAAATGCTTTCTTCCTGGCCCCTATTGTCACGAACTGCCTGGTTTTAGTAGACATTTAATTATACAAATAATGATATAATGAAGATAAACAGCTACTAGGATTGGTTTCATCCAGGTTACTAATCTTTTCTGAATACTGTTTTATTCGGAATTGCACAAACAAAAATATTATTGAAAAACTAATAATTTCCAAGGATGATGAGTACCTAGTTTTGTAAAATTGATGACAGGAAGGGTATTTGGGCCAAGGGACTAGGGTGTGAAATTAAAAAAAAATGAACTAAGAAAAAAATAAAGATTTTTTTTTTTTTTTTTGCACCTCCTGTGTGGATCTGTCTCTGGCATTCATTATACTCATTTTAACTCTAAAACCCTAAATTATGCAGGTCCCTCAGTTACCTTCTCTAAGTATTTTCGAAGTGAGGCCTTCAAAAATTTTTTGTTAAAAAGGTTGCCTTCTTGGGCCATTTACTCAGCATCAAAGAAAAAAAAAAGTCCATTTTTTGGCCCATTTACTCAGGGCCAGATATAAATGAATTGTGATATATTTAGACAATTGAAAGCTATTCAGCACTGTGAATGATCACAATTACTCACAAAATACAGTTACCACCACAAACATCAATTCTGCATGCCAGGAGACAGATTCAAAATGAAACATGCATGATGCAATTTATATAAAAGATCAAAAGAAGGTGAAACTAATCTGTGATCTTAGGTATAGGTATGGTGACTATTCTGGAAGTTGAGGGCAAAAAACTGGTTTTTTGGGATAAAGGTTTTCTGGGATTTGCATCGTGTTTTATTTTTTGATCTGTGGGCAGTTATAGGGGAGTGTGCAGTTTGCTAAAATTCAGATAGCCGTGCACTTAGGATGAGGGTGTGTGTCTAGTCTTTTCATACATTATATTTTAATAAAAGTAAACAGAAAAGATATCAAATATAAGATATACAATGCAGTGTTGTAAAGTTAGAGCTTTAACTAAATTAATAGCTACCATGAATGATTTCAAAATAATAGGATAATTCTATTTTCTTTAGTCTACAATTTCTTAGCTTTTGTTACAAATGTTTGATTACCTAAGCAAAAGGATTTAAGAACACCTGATTTTATTTACCATTTTATCTATAGTACATTTATATTAGCAAAATTAACTTACACTTTTTCATATGCTTGTCTCACCCCACACTATGAACACATTGGGGAAGGACATTTGCTTTGATATACTAGAATTGGCTTATACCAGTTTACAAAGGAAATGGATTATTAAATACCCAGGAATTTTGCCAGCAAATTGTTAAACCCTTGGTAGCTTAAAATTGGTTGTGGCAGGAGTAATTACTTTACACCATGGCAAATGGCAACATTACAAATTAGGACTGGTATAGAGTTAGTTAATGAGCCCGCCAGTGCTATAGCTCTAACAAAAGAATCAAAGTACACCAAAGGGTATTCTCAACTAGAAGAAACTAGTATTTTTCTTTAAAAATATGTCAATAACACTTGTTACACATATGAGAAATAATAGGCTATTAGCCATTTTATACAAACAGCTCCTACCAAAATTTCAAAATAAATGACTAAATAGACATAAAACAAGTTATATGATGTGATGACCAGAATGTTTACAGAATTAGTGCTTTATGGAATGGGGCATTACATTCCCAACTATAGAATATATGCAGAAAAAATGCTAAAATTCCAAAGATGGAAAGAATGTAGATAAAAGAACAATATTAAATAATTGTTTGTGGGAAGTATATATGCTTATCCAGCCTTTTGGGTAACATATTTACTTATATATATATTTATATCCTATTTAATATGCTGCACCCATCAAATTTATTAAAAATCAAATTTATTAAAAATCAACTGGAAATGATTATGGATGCTCATTAGAATTTTTCCATTTATGGGTTTACTATTCCATTCCAAATTTAATAACTTGTTTTTCAGAACAAGAATGGAATTTGAAATTGATAGAATTAAATTTAGGCTTTAAATTAATAACAATATAGATAATTATTAGATCCTTGTTATGTTTCTGACACTGTTACTAGGGTTTTAGACATATTAACTCATTTATATTATAATTACGAAAAAATGGGGGCATAAAAATGCAATTTAATATCCCTGGATTACATATCTTGTAAGCAATAAAGCCCAAATATGGACCCATAGTGTCGGGTGCTTGAACCTGGTTTCACATCTAATATCCAATAATGCCTCAGTACTTCCATAGATTAATGAAATAAATTGTTTCCAAAGACTTTTAAATGTTGAATAATTTTTATTCTATAAAATTTGACTCTTCACAACTACTTACCATCTAACCATCATCAAAATCAAGATAACATTTCTATCACCTCAAAATATTTCCTTCTATTTTTGCTCATATCAATACTTTCTCATCTTTAGTTTTCATGTGCTAAGAATAAATATTTATCAAACCCAAAGTTGCAAATATTTTCCTTTTTTTGAGGAGTTTTGTAATTTTAACTTTAGGTCTATCATCTATTTTAGTGTTAATTTTTTGCATGGAGCGCATTAAATTTCAAAGTTCATTTTCTTGCATATGAATGTCAAGCTGTTGAAGCAGCATTTGATGAAAATGGTGTCATTTCTCTACTTATTTACCTCATCTTTTAGTTGAAATTCAATATACCATGTATATGTTGGTATAATTATGAAATCTTTATTCTGGTCCATTGATTTATATGCCTATGGTAATACTATACTATCTTGATTATTGCAGTTAAGTAGGTAATTCTAAAAATCAAGTAGTGTAAGTCCTCCAAATTGTTTTTCTTGCATGTATTTATTTTGGCATTTTTATACTAATTTTTTAAAAAGTTGACTACTTCTACAAATAAGCCTACTGGGCTTTTTACTTTTATTGTATTAAACCCATTGAAAACTTTGAGGCAAATTGGCATCTTAATGATATCGAGAATTCTGTTGCTTAAACACAGTATACTTACCCATACATTTAAATTATTTAAATCCACTTTCATTTTTAGCCACATTTTACACTTTGTATTGTATAGAAATTGTACATATTTTGTTAAATTGATCTGAATTTGTAGATTTAGGATGGATGACAAAAAAATAAAAGAACCTGCACATTCCCAAGCAAGGCATATATTCAGGACTAGTCCTCAGCTAGCTCTTGGGATCTGAGTTTTGAACACTTGGAATGTTCTGCCTGAGAAGAGTGTTTTTTGTATACCTGAGGCCTTAGGCCATACTGTAATAGTTTGCCCAGTATATTCTAACAATATGACTTATGGTGGACAACTGTTTTGCTCTGGGCACTTTCAGTCTGAATAGTTGAGGTAACTCATGCAGATGCAACATGCTTACATGACCGACTCCCATTGCAAACCCTTCACATAAAAACTTGTGAAAGTTTATCCAGCTGGCAGAACTTGGCTTGTATTTTCACACATCATACCTGGTAGGATTAAGCACATCCAAACCTACACATCTGACCTTGCTAACACATTGATTATGGATTTATAGCCTCTGGAAACATGAGCTAATACATTTCTGTTGTTAAGCCCATATTAGATTTTGTTATTTATGATAGCAGCTTTGGAAAACTAAGACAAGGCTAATCAAGAAAAAAAAAAGAAGACACAAAGTATCAATAATAGAAATGAAAAAGGGGTTACCCCTGCTTATTTCATGGATATCAAAAGGGTAACAAAGTAATATTATGAACAATTATATGCTATAATTTGATAACTTAGAAGAAATGGACATAGTCCTTGAAAGACACAAACTACAAAAACTCTTACCAGTAAAAATAAAAATGGGAATATGTCTATATCTATTAAATAACCTGAAATTTAATAAAAATTAATAATCCTCTACAGCTTAGATGGTTTCATTAGTGAATTCACAAAATATCTATGGAAGAATAATAAGTTATCCTCAATCTCTTCCAGAATTTATAAGCAAAAGTAATACTTCTTAACTCATTCAATGACGCCCACAAGAAAGGAAACTACATGCCAATATCCACTATGAACATAAACGCAAAAATCCTCAACAAAGCATTAGTAGAGCACATTCAATGATGTATTAAAAATGTATGTACCTTTTCCAAATGTATATTCTCAGTATGCGACTGGTTCAACATTCAATATTTATTTTCACAACTCAATAAAGAGTATCAATAAAAAAACCCTCTCATTAACATTATACTTGATATTGATAAACTGGATGCTTTTCTCCAAAAACTGGAGACAAGGCATTTTTTTAAAAAATCTTTCAGCACTTCTAATCAACACTGTACTAGATGTTCTAGCTAGTGCAATAACACAAGGAAGGAAAAAAATGTACAGCTTCATCAGGAAGAAATAAAAATACCTGACTTCACAGATGGCATTAGTATCTATGTAGAAAATTCCAAAAATCAATAACAACCAAAAATATCCTGGAATTAAAGAAAAATTCTAGCAAGATTGTTACATTTAATGTTCACAGACAAATCCAGTTGCTAGCCTAAATATCAGGAATGAACTATTGGAATTTAAATGAAAAATCAATACACTTTAAAATGGCATCTGAAAATGCAGTCATTGAGTACATATCTAACAGAATGTATACAGAATAGATGTGTAGAAAATTACAATATTGTCATGAAATTTATCCAAGAAGATCTAAGAATAGAGAGAGTGATTATCAAGTGAAGGATTCAACATTGTTAAAATAACAGTTCTCCAAAATTTGACCTATAGATCCAATGTAACTGCAAAATGCCAAAATTCTTTTCTGTAAAAGACACTGTAAAGAGAAAGAAAAAGCAAGCCATGAATGGGGAGAAAATATTTTCATAATACATATCTGACAAAGGACTTATTTTCAAAATATTCAAAGAATGCTTAAAACAATTAAAAAGAATATTTACAGAAGCATATGAATATATGTTCAACACCATTTGGCAATAAAGGATTGCAAATAAAAGAAATATACTACCACACACCTTTTAGAATGGCTAAAATCCCAAAAGGCCCTAACAATTACAAACGCTGGCAGACTAACAACAACTTTTCGTCATTGTTGGTATGATTCCAAAATGTACAGCCACTTTGAAAAATAATTTGGCAATTTCTTGCCAAATTTAATCTAGTCTTAATTTTGCAATCCAGAAACTGTACTGCTAGGTATTTATTCAAATGATTTTAACACTTAAGCCCACACCAAATTCTACATCAATTATTTATGTACACAGCTTTATTTGCAATCAGTAAAAACTGGAAGCAACCAAGATGCCTTTCAATAGGTGAATAGATAAACAAGTTGTGTTACATCTATACAGTGGAGTATTTATTCATTAATTAAGAGAAGTAAAGTATCAACCCACAAAAATACATGGATAAAGTTTCAACGTATATTTCCAAATGAAAGAAATCAGTGTGACAATGCTAAATATAATGTGATTCCAATGAAATGATGTTTACTAAAAGACAAATCTGTAGGTTCAGAAAAGATCAAGGATTATCAGTGATTCAACTAGGAGAAGGGAGAGAATTGAATAGATGTCATTTTTTAGGGAAGTGAAACTATTCTGTATGATACCGTAATTGTGGATGCATGACACTCTACGCAGCTTTACACCAAAAAAAAAAACAGTAAACCCTAATGAAAGCAAATTAAAAATAACACTTTGTAGGGGGTTGCTTGGATCAAATGCAGACTGTAACAACACAATCTTACTCTGTTACAAAGGTGGGAAACAATCCTGAAGTGCAAAAGTTTCTGACCTAATATCATAAATCTATGTAATCTGTAAGAATAACGGCAAAATAAATTTTACAAAAGCACACTACTTTAGTTGATAAAGTTGTTTCCTACAAGGATACAGGTTAACATTTTTGATGCTGCTATAAAACTATGCTGGAATTGAACAAAAAAAGTAAATTGGTGGTGGATGGTGTGGGTGAGGTTTACTATCGTTGGAGCGAAAATCTGAAGGTAAGCAAGGGGAGGAGGCTAGAATGAGCCCCATAGTAAGGGATTTGAGTTGAAGACATCAATGTGAATTCACGTTCAGCTTAATGTAGATGCATATGATCACATACAGAAATATCTATAGATTTTGTGTGTGTGTATATTTATACAGGTTTATATATGCAGGTTATGATACATAATATATTTCCTTACTCTTCCTTCTGAGAGGACCATAAACAATGACACCTAACTAACACTTAGCAAATCTAACGCCCAAATCTTGATTTTTAATATGAATTTCCATTAAAGGAGCCAGAGCTCCATAGAGAATTGGATAATTCCAAGGCAAGGACAAGAAACATACAAGATGATCCTGGAGCTTCTTATAGGGCTGGAAATTCCTGAAGGAGAGAGAGAGAAGGAGCCAAATGAAAGAGTTCCCAATTGCCAAGGCTGGGAAGATTTGCACAACAAAATAACTAAAGGAGTATTAGATTAATCTCCCCTGCAGAATAAAATCCCAAAAGATGGCTGTTACTACTCTAGCCTCAAGGAGGGGGAGCATAATTTTCTACTCCTCAAGTATGGACTATAAATAGTGACTGCATTGCAAGAGTACAGTATAGACAAGCAGTAAATGAGTAACTGTCCAAGGGGAAAGCTGACAACCATCAACTCAGCCAGGTCAACATCAACAGTGGTGAGTTATGTTGATGGTATATATCCTTGATATCCATTGAGAATGGTATTATACCTCTGTGGTCATCTTCCCCCAAACCCATAATCCCAGTCAATTTCTGAGAAAAAAACCAATCCCCACATCTCAACTGAGGGAATTCTACACAATATGTGGCCAATGCTACTGAAAACCATCAGGACCATCATAAAAGAGGAATGTCTGAGTAACTCTCAGAGCCAAGAGAAGCCTAAGGAGCATGAATATTAAATGTAATGTGGCATTATGGATGGTATCTTGATACACAAAAAGCACATTATATAAAAATAAGGAAATCTAAATAGTATATATACTTTAGAATAATAATATATTCATATCTGTTCATTGATTATAACAATTGTTAATAATGGAGGAAGTAAGTGTGGGGTATATAAGAAATCTATGTACTATCTTTGCAATGTTTCTATAAATCTACAACTGTTCTAATAAAGTGTATTAAAAATAAATGATTGAAAATTTTTAGAATATTAGATCTAGTATATCATATCAAAATATATCATTTTAAAATGAAATCACAGTATGTATTAGCTAGGGTTCTCTAAAGAAACAGAATCAGCAGGAGATATCCATAAATCAAAAATTCGTAAAATTGTCTCACATAACCATGGGGATGTAAAGTCCAAGGTCTTTGGGGCAGACTGTGAAGCTGGTGGCTCTGATGAACTCCTGTGGATGAACCCCATAGGAGAGGCTGGCTGACTGAAGAAGGAAGAGTGACTGTCTCTTCCGAATCCTCCTTAAAAGCCTTCCAGTATTTAGATTAAGCATCACTCATTGCAGAAGACACTCCCCTTAGCTGAGTACAAATGCAATCAGCTGTGGATATAGCCAAGGTGCTCATGATTTAAGTCCATGAAATGTCCTTATAGCAACAGTCAGGCCAGCGCTTGCCTGACCAGACAACCAGGCACCACCACCTAGCCAAGTCGACACATGAACCTGACTGTAACACAGTATTAAATGATTATTTTGTAGTCTCTAATCCATGCTATGTTTGAAATCTCATAGGTGTTTTGTCCATACAGATCTTCTAATTTTAGCTGCTAATTTTTTTTTCAAAAATAGTCAAACTGAAATCAGTTGCATAAAATTTGCAGTTGAAAAAGTTAATTCATTAAGTCATTACAAACTTATTTTAAAGTTTTCATATTGCTGAATTGTTTAACAAAAAGTCATTCCTTTAATATTTGTATCTACCATGTCAAAACCATGTCTTCTGTTTTTAGAACAATTGATTTGATTTTAAAGCTTTACTTGGTTCATATTGGTTTCATAACAATGTTTGGCCAACTAAGTAAATTCTTAACTCTTAACTTAGTCATACTAGCATCAGATTCAAAGAAGCATTTCATAATTGAAAAATGACTCAATATTTATTGTTAAGTTTACAGCTCATATACATTATGCTGTCAATTACAATTAAATCTTCAGTATATTAATTCGTGTTAGAAAATTATTTTTTTATTTGTTGTAGAAAAAATTCAGTTTGACATAAAGTTTTCTATTTGTCTAGGAAGGTCTCAAATAAACTTCTAAGTTTTTGGAGCTTAAAATTTAGTTCATTAATATGCAGTGGATTATCAGTGAAAACCATAAATCATGGTGAAAATTCTTGCCTTTGATTTTTTTTTTTGCATGGGCAGGCACTGGGAATCGAACCCAGGTTTCTGGCATGGCAGACAAGAACTCTGCCTGCTGAGCCACCGTGGTCCACCCTTGCCTTTGATTTTTAAATAATTTCATTTCAAGAAAAACTTGACTTAGATTTGATTATTTGAATGGTTCCATTGAAAATTTACTATTTTGGAGTGACTGGATTATCTAAGTCTTGCTTTAAAAAATGTAGGACTTTTTCTAGTAAGCCATCATGCTAGTTGTGGCTCTCCTAATCCATTTTATGGCTTGCTTAAAATCTTTGTTAGGGTGTCTCTAGAATACCATTGGTGAAGAAATAGCCCTCCTGAGTTCTCTCTTAAATTCCCTGGGTGATTATTGAGGGCCCTTCATTCAAGCCAAAAAGATCTTAAATATTTCCCAACCCTTTTTGAGTACTGAGATCTAACCAATTCACATCTTCCCAGTATTTTTTTTTCATCTAATCTCATGAAGTTTTATCCATACATACATTTTTTAACATTCTGCAAAGACTCAAGGGGACCCTTATACAGATTCTCTATAGATTCCAAATTCTCTAGAACTCTGTCTCACAAATTTTAGCTGATTGAAGCTCTCCAAGGTCTATTTTAACTCAGTACAAATATGTCTCTTTCCAAAATATTTTCCTTGTCCAGAAAGTACTTCTAGTGTAAAAAGTAGGGTGCTCAGAGAGTTCACCTCTTTCGTTTAACTTCATTTAGGCATCATATTTCTGTACTTCTTATTGCCTCAATGTCTGAAAACATATTCATATTTTAGCTTTCAACTTGTGTATGATATGTCTGGATATAAGTCTCTTGTGCTAATCCTATGGGGAGTTTGTTGATTATATAGGATGTACAGGTTTTTTTTTAACATTAAATTGGAGAGAATTTTAGCCTTTATTTCCTCAAATATGTGTCTGTCCCATTTTCTCACATTTTTTTTCTTCCTAGGACCCACATTCTGTGTAGAATGGTATACTTAGTGATTCCTCATCTTTCTCTAAGTCTTTTGTCAGGATATTTCATTTTATAATCCCTCTGTTCTTCAGATTGCATAATCTCTGTTGCTTTATCTTCACAATTTGCTTATCCCGTCTCTGGTCCACTCAATTTAATGATTTTAACAGTCATATTTATTTGCTAACCCCCTGCCTTCTTTTTGTAAATTCCCCATCACCTTTGATCTTTCTATCCCACTACTTATGGGTTTTGGGGCTATTCTCACTTTTTCATGTTGAAAGAGGCTGCCAATAATATGGGGTAGGGAGATGGAACTAGCTGATGTTTTGGAGAGGCTGGGCCCTCTAGGGGACTTACCTGGTCCAAGGACCCATCTGAAGGTTGTAGGTTTCTGGAAAGTTACCCTAGTGCATGGACGCTTTGTACAATATTATGCATTGCCCTAGGTGTTCTTTAGGGTTGGCTGGAATGGTTTTGGTTGTGGTTTGGCAAGTTATGATACGTAGCAAGGTCTAACTGAAGCTTGTATAAGGGTGACTTCCAGAGTAGCCTCTCGACTCTATTTGAACTCTCTCAGCCACTGATACTTAATTAGTTGCACTTCTTTTCTTTTTCGTTTCCTTAAATTTTTGAACACTTTTATAATAGCTGCTTTGAAGGCTTTGTATGCTAATTCCAATATCTGGACTCCTGAAAGACAGTTAATACTTCCTTCGCATTTATGTTGTTGTTGAAAACTGGACATTTTTGATAACGCATTGAGACAACTGAAATTGTGCTCTCCCCCTGAACTTCTAGTATTTGTTGAGTATTTTCATCTTTTTATTGTCGTTGTTGAGTGTTTTATATTTTATCAAGTTTTTTATTTGTGTTAATGGTTTTTAATGTAAGTAATGCCTTCATATTAATTGCTTTTATAAAATTTATTTAATGATCACACACATTTGTGTGTGTGTGCACAAACTCAGAGTACATTACTACACTCATGTTCTATATCCCAAACACATTTGAAATATTTTTCAAAAATCTTTCTTCTAAAGTCTTTTCTTACAACTTTATTTTTTTCAATTATTCATTTTTCAGGGTGGGCAACAGTGGCTCAGTGGCAGAGTTCTCCCCTGCCATGCCGGAGACCCAGGTTCAATTCCTGGTGCCTGCCCATGCAAAAGAAAAAGAAAAAAAAGACTCAATTATTCATTTTTCATAGGTGATACCTTAAATTTCTGTGATTTTGCTGCCCCATGTCAGGGCTCTTTCAACTAAAACATCTGTAAGTTAAATAAATATGTATTGGTAATTCTCATATAATTTTTGTTTTAAACGATAATGATCTGCACATTGTACCTGTTTTCTAGCAAATAATTTTAAAATTATTTATCACTGTAATTGTTTCATATCAGGCCTATGTAGGCCATCTTAATAGACAGAGTATTAGGAAGTTTTCCAAGTCTACTAGGTTTTCATCAGGTAGGTCAAAAGCCAACCTAAATAAGCCTCACATCTCCTGAAGATGTAACAATTTGACATTGTTAAGGGTAATGACTCCTGTGGATTGAAGAAATGAATATTTTAAAGTATATGGGTCTATAATAAAGCAAACAGGCAAACAAACACTAACCCAAAAAATCTAATTTGTCGGTCATAGAATACTAGAAACTCAACTTATTATTTTTAAAATATGTAAACTTTGTTTATATTTTATTTATTATCATTTGTTCATTAATTCTCCTCACATTATATGCAGTATCAGTTCCTCAAAATATCCAAGTTGTTGATGCAGGAGAAAGGAATGATCAACTGATGATATCCCTGTATTGAAAACCATATTGTGAACATCACAAAGGCAAACAACCAGAAGTTATCTGCCTCAGGAGGGAAATAAAATATACCACCCATGATACAAATACAGCAAAGTTCAATCTAATAAAAATTTCAGCTTTAAATTCCTATCAATTTAAAGGAATTACAGGACATAGAGGACCATGTTAATTGCTAGTGTAGCTGTAGTTGAAACAAGATTGATCGTGGTTTCACAGCTATTGAAACTGTCTCATTCTCTTGTTTCTTTTCTAGATACTAGCTTAGTCATGATTTGGTGGTATTATTACTAAATGACTTAGTTTTAACTTTGGTCAAATATGACTAAACTTTTATATATACCTTCTGAGTTAAGAACTTCCTCCACAATCATAAATGCCAAGTTCCTATAATATGTATGAATCAGAAATTTCTTGTAATATTTATAAGGCTTTATCTTTTTAAAACATTTCTGTTTTTGGTATGGATGGAACTTAATTTTATTTCTGGTTTCATAGGAAGGTCCAAGTTTATTTTCTTTTACATGGTTTGCCCATCATGTAAGCAAGATCGATTCTGACCACTGTTGCTTTTCAACTGAACTAAAATAATTGACATATTCAAAACTAAGCTCTAATATATCCCAGGACTTGTAACCAGGTTTTTTATTGTGTTCCTCTGATTTAAATAATCTATTATAAACAAAACCATATTGCCTTTACAATAGTGACTTTATAAGTCTTCTGCATATCGTAAAGTGATCTATTTCTGTTATTTTTAAACTTTAAAAAAAAATACTATTGAGATTTTATTTTCCAGTATAAACTATAAGATTATTTTAGCCAGTGATAATTCCATCATAAAACTGGAAAACAATCAAATGTACAGAGTGTGTTCCGTTCTTTACTTGATATAGACAAAAGACTAGCACCAAGATACAGCATTCCACTTTTGACTTTGGTACTATTTTTATTCTTCTTGAATGTCCATTAATTTTATAAGGTGTTACTATCACTCTGGTTCCCAATAATGGCTTCAAATAGGGCTCATTTCATTCTTTATATGAAGTTTTTTTTTTCTCTTTTTTCTTTGCATGGGCAGGCATCGGGAATCGAACCCAGGTCTCTGGCATGGCAGACAAGAATTCTGCCACTGAGCCACCGTGGCCCTCCCCTTATATGAAGTTTTAAGGATAAATTCAGATATTCAGGAATAATTCACAAGGTCTCTCTTTAAATATTTGCAGTATTTTCACCTCTGTGTGTTTGTGTATGTATCAGAAAAGAGAGAAAAATAGATAGATAGAGGGCAGAGAACCGTGGCTCAGTGGCAGAGTTCTCACCTGCCATGCCAGAGACCCGGGTTCGTTTCCTGGTGCCTGCCCATGCAAAAAAGGAAAAAAAAAAAAAAAAGGAAAGAAATAGAGGGAGAGAAAGAAGAATAGACTGGTTATACAGAATTTGGAGAAGATTTTAGGCAATAACATGAAATTTTAAAGAATAGGAAATAAGCTTACATTGGAATTACAAATGGCACTAAATCACTTTTTATTCATAAAATAATTTCTGTAAATATTTATTCACTTAACTCTATTAATAGTATTTTATGATTGAAAATCTAACAATATTTTAATTAAATGTTAAAATTTCCTTAAAATTTTATTTGATAGCATATACATATGAACACATTTTAAGGCTCTTCTAGTAAACTAAAATGGGAAGATATTTTCATTGAGGTATTTATATCAAGAATAGAGATTAAGACCTGAATCAGTTGCTTATATTTATGAAAAGATTTTGTATTTGGTTTTCATCTTGTTCTATGAGACTTAACATGAAATTATTTATTTGTCATTGTCAACAGCCATATTCTTTCACATCATTCATAAACATATTTACTAATTCAAACTTTGTTTACTATATGAATATATGACATTGAAAATGTCCACTTAAAAATTAAATATATATATATATATATATATATATATATATATATATATATGTCTTGGTGTATTTCTTACTAGGGATTATGAAATCATTTTATTTGCTTGACAGCTGGTAAGTGAATGTTAAATGTAGCCCAACAAAATAGTTTTTAGAGTTATTAATGCATTTTTTCAATGCATATGAAATGAAATAATTACATTTCATGACAGCAAGACAGTCTAAAGTATCAGAGAAAATATATTTTATATGTATACATGTTGTGCTGGTTTGAAACTGTTATGTACCCCAGAAAAGCCATGTTCTTTTAATCCTAATTCAATCTTGTGGGTGCAGACCTAATGTCGGGTGGGATCTTTTGATTAAATTGTGGGTATGACCTTTTAATTAGATTATGTCTATGGAGTTGTGACCCCCACTGATTCAACACAGATCTTATTTAATTTACTGGAGTCCTTAAAGGAGCTTATAGAGAAGAGAGCCAACACAGAGAGGAGACATACACATTTGGAGATGCTTGCAGAACTGACATGGAGAGCACAGAAATGAAACCAAGACTCAGAACTTTGGAGATGTTAAGCTAAGAGATGAAATTTAGAGTTTGCCCCAGAGAAGCTAAGTGAGGAACCACGGATGCTTAGAGTAAAAGCCACTGAAATCAGAAGCTGAAAGTAGTGAGGAGAGCAAGGACCAGCCAATGGCAGCCACATGTCTTCCCACGTGACAGAGGAACCTGGATGCTGCCTTTCCCCTGAGAGGTATCCTCTTGTTGGTGGCTTAATTTGGACCTTTTTATGGTCTTAGAATTGTAAACTTGTAACAATAACTTTCCTTTGTAAAAGCCAATCCATTTCTGGTATATTGCATTCTGACAGCTTTAGCAAACCAAAACACATTTATATACAAACAATTCCAATGTAATGTGCAATAATATATTATGAAGAACTTGAGGCTCCCCAATTATTTTTGTAAAAATGTAGATTTTGATTAGTGCTTTAAACTTTAGATAATAAAATGAATATCTAAATGAAAATGTATGGAAGAAACATAAAAATTAATGACAATTGACAAGAAATTATAATTTCTCACAAATGATTACATATTTTAGTCTTAGTCATAGCTGTTAGAAAACCAGCATTATAAATTTATACAAAGTTTACAATTGCTTTATTGCTCACCAGAACTAGTAATATGTTCCAAAGGCACCTGTTCTAGTTTGCTAGCTGCCAGAATGCAATATACCAGAAACAGAATGGCTTTTAAAGAGGGGAATTTAATAAGTTGCTAGTTTACAGTTCTAAGGCCATAAAGATGTTCAAACTAAGGCATCCAGGAAAGATACCTTGGTTCAAGAAGGCCGATGAAGTTCAGGATTTCTCTCTCAAGTGAGAAGGCACATGGTGAACACAGTCAGGGCTTCTCTCTCATCTGGAAGGGCACATGGTGAACACAGCATTATCTGCTAGCTTTCTCTCCTGGCTTCCTGTTTCATGAAGCCCCCCGGGAGGCATTCTCCTTCTTCATCTCCAATGGTCACTGGCTCGTGGACTCTCTACTTCGTGGTGCTGCAGCATTCTCTTCTCCGAATCTCTTTCATTCTCCAAGATGTTTCCTCTTTTATTGGACTCCAGAAACTTACAAGACCCACCAGAATGGGTGGAGACATGTTGTCACCTAATCCAGTTTAACAATCACTCTTGATTAAATCACATCTCCAGGGAGATGATCTGATTACAGTTTCAACCACACAGTATTGACTAGGGATTATTCAGGCTTTATGAAATTGGATTTAGATTAAAACATGGCTTTTCTAGGGGACATACATCCTTTCAAACCAGGTAACTACAGGTGAAATAATAACTGTTTCATGGAGAATTTTTAATTAAAAATGGTGATTCTTTTAAGCAACTATTTCCTTTAACATCTCTTTTTTTATTCCAAAGAGCAGAAAATAAATTTATTATGGGATTTTTAAAGATTTAATTATTAAGGTTCAAAGTAATTAAGCAGAAGTTATAGAGATTCTATGATATACTTTATGTCTAACAAATAGTAAAGATTGAAATTACTTCATTTGTCTTGAAAGATAAGGATAGTTACATATTTGTCATTTCTAGTAATTATCTTAAGTAAATGAACTCGTTAAAGTAGTATCTTAATAAAAATTCAGAAAACATTTTACCAACTGGAAATATATTGTGTGAAGTTTCCAACAAGTGACAAAATTAAAACTATAGAACTTAGATTTTTTATTTTTTCTCATCAATGTTTGAAAATGTTAGTAAAATGTCATTATATATTTATACTGAGAAATCTATCTTAATATAAATGTAACACAGTAATATAGTTTCATATTTCATTAGATTATATCCACAGTTTTTGACTCTTAATGATGAATATGGTAAAAGCTGTATACAAACATTTAAATATAATCTTTAAATTAATGTATATCCTTACATCAGTAACAATCCACATAAGCAGACATAAGCATCTCCTGACAGCTGAACCTGAGAGAGCTGAGTGAGAGAGAGGCATAGGATTCTGTAGGTGCCTGGCCATATATGCAAGCTTTTGTGGCTTCTCCTGTGTAACGGGGGCCAGGAGATCAGTCAGTGTGTTCACGTGAGAGGATGAGAAAGCCACAGAGTGCAAGACGTGGTCTGTCAACAAATATTCTCCAAGCCACAGAGAAATTGATTTTCCTCTTTCTCAGGAACAAGAAAACTCATCTAAATCAGTAGAGAGATGCTCCCTGCTTCTGAAAGATAGTTCAGATAGAATGGGGACAGGTAGGATTTTTCTTGAAATATTAGATATGTAATATAAGCCACTCTTCTGAGACATGCATTGGGGAAACTTCTTTATTTTGTGGGACTTGTAATAAATTAATCAAACAACTGGACTTGTCCCCAGGAAACCAAAAAAATATAGTAATTTGTCTGAACCCATAGAGATTAGGAATTACTCCAACCATTAAAAGAGAGAACATTCTTTTTTTTTACAAATCCAAAAGAGGATACTAGTATACTGCTATTTAATGAGACTCAGATACAATAATTTTTTTGCACGGGTCCAAAATAGATGCTATGTTGCTTTACTTGTTCGTTTTGTTTTCCAATAGGAACAGATATATTCAGTCACAGAGACAAGATTAAAGAGAGTACAAACCATGAGAGAAAAAAAAAAGAGATTTAGAGAATGGATACAAACAACAGAAAAAGGTGACTAACAAGCGTGTAAAAGGCAGAATTAAAAAAATTATATGAGAGGAGATTATTACACAAAAATTAGAGAAAATTCTCTTGAGGTTTTTAAATCTGCATTTGAAAGATTTCACTGAGATTCTGCAAGGACTGTAAGAATATATACCCACAAAAGAATATGCAGAAATAAATCTTAAATTCAAAGGAAAAAGAGGAAAGCTATAATATGGCAGGGTAAAAAATTAAGGTACATTAAATACAAGGTACAAGATGACAATCATGTTCTCATTTACAACACCAGAACCTGGAAGACTGTGAAAATAAATCATAAGAATTCTGTGAACAACACATTCCGATGCAATATTCTAAATGCTTGAAAAATATGGAGGATGGAATGAGGAGAAAGGCTTATTCTTTTCTAAATAACTTGTCTTATGGGAATGCATAATTGAGAGGGAGTTGTATACAGTGTCTGGAAGGAGAACCAGTGCAACTTATCAGGGAAAAGAGTTAATTGATATCTTATTGATAAAGACCGAAGAGGAATATATGTTCAATTATGACTAGCCAGAAGGAAAAGTAATCAAGAATAAAAGGAAAAATTATCTGAGTGCTTTTCAAAATAAATAATAGATAAATGAATACATATTTCAATGACCAATGAAAACTGATTGAGTGGGAAAATAATTAAATACCTAAAATATTTTTAAAAATCTAACGAAAAAGTAATGAAACCTCTTCTTAAAAGATAGACGATGTCAAATTGTTTAAAAGCAAAAAAGTACAAAAATTAGATATTTTGACATAGTAGGTACATAAAATAAATAATTTAATAAGTGTTTCAATAATTTGTGAAAAATAGTGCCAGATAAGGCAAAATAAAAGAAAAAAGTGAATGACAAGTGACCATTTTAAATTTAGAAAAATGTATAATTTAAAAATTTGGCATTAAATTCATATAAATATCATATAATGAATTTCATTTTGCAATGTTTTGCTCTATATAGGCAAAATGTATTTGCTTTTAAAAGAAGAACAGAAAAGTTGGTATCGCATTTATGTTTGCAAACTTAATAGAACTTTTTAATAATATGTCAGGTCTAATAGATACAAATGTACTTTTAAAGCACGGGATTCAAATAATAGAATCATCTTTGCAGGACTATACCTTCAACAGAATAGTTCCATTTGACCTTAACGAAAATGAACCATGTACAGTGTCACAAATACATGCAGTCATCTCAGTGAATGCATGATTTCCTAGCAGAAAAAATAATTACATAAAATTAAACAGAAAATTTAAGGATGCCACATAAAATAAGTCATGGGATAGCCGTTTAGAGATCTGACATGAAATAGCAGTTTAGAGATCTGACTTTGAAAAGGGTATGAGGAGCAAATGCCTTACAGCTGAGATCCAATTAACCTTGCCAGAATTAAAATGTATTTAAGTGATTCCAGGACTAAGAAAGAGGTGAAAATTATTAAAATTTCTTAAAGCAACACAATCTGTGGTAGGTTTTATTATGTTTCCAACAAACACATATTCTTAATCTGAATTCCTGTGGTTGCGAATCTATTGTAAATAGGACCTCTTGAAGATGATATTTTTAGTTAAATTGTAGCCAACTGAGGCAGGTGAACCTTAATCTGGAACATTTATCAGAGGCTTTGTAAAGAGAACCAGGAAGTCATGGGGGAAAGAAAGAGAGGACATAGGCATGTGAAGGGAAAGCCAAGGAACCTGAAGGAGTGCCAACAGTCAGCCAGAGGATACACTCTGCAGGGAGAGAGCAAACTTTGCTTGATATGGGACTTCTCCTAGCCTCAGAATCAAGAGCCAACAAATTACTGAAACCAGTTTATGTGTAATTGTGATAGGAGTGCAGGCAAACTAAGACACAACCTAACTAACAAAACCTTATATACATAATAAAAATAAAACCTAAAAAAACATATTATGCTATGAATATTAATGCAAAAATTTGAAATATAATCATAAATATTTAGTGATTAAATGAAAACATAGGGTCTAATCAAGGATTTTAATGCAAGATCTATTGACATTAAAGATTATTTAAACAATCTATCATAGTACTATTTAGGGTGACTCATAAGACCCTAGTGATAGAGGTTGGGAAAGACAATATAATTCAATTTCAATTCCTAACAAAAATTCCAAGTAAGTTAGAATATTATAGAGGCTGATTTGTCGAATTCTGAAAATCATGAAATCTGAAAAGAGGAATTAGACAAGACTGTCCAATACAACCATTTTTGTCAATGACTTGAGAGACCTATGCAAAGAAATGAACAAGAAAGTTAAAAAAAAAAAAAAGAAAAGGAAATAAATTGGGAAAACAGAGATGATATCTGCTTTTGCTGATGATATGAGTGATGATGAAATTGAAAAGATTCAGTTGAAGATTTAACCTCATTAATTAAGCTGCTTTCCAGCCCCGGGCAGAAAGTCTGCTAAAGCCAAACCCCACGTCTGTAGCCTCTACCTGAATATGACACCCAAAACACACAGCTATCCCAAATGATGAGCTAACTATCCCCGTACCCTGGAACCCCAAATCCCATTCCTTTTTGGAACATGTTTGCTTTAAATTAACCAACCCTTGATTCCCATAGGATATCTACTAGCTTCCATCCCTGGACCACAATAAAGAAGGCACAAGCACATGGGTCCTGCTGGCGCTGCTTGTGTGCTCCCCACCTGCTGGCTGAACCACAAGAGCTGATCGAGTTTCCTGGGGCCCCCTTATGCCAGCCCTCTCTCTGGGACTTGTGAGTAATAATTATTTCTCATGCATTATGGTCTGGATCTCCCAGTATGTAGCATCTGACCTTCATCTGGACCCAAATAAAAAATCCATTGTACCTAATTTGAAACCAATATGATGATATTCTAACATTTCCACAAATCAATATGCAAATATAATGTGATATCAATTAGAATATCAATGTCTTAAGGGACAAGGTAATTAAATAAAATCCCCAAATCGATGTGGAAATACAGTGAAGTAAACATGAAAACAAAAATTTGCAACAGAGTAAAGCATACACAAAAAATAATTTGAGGTAGATCATGAAGGATAACTGAAAAAGGAACAAATTTGATACAGAGAACTCTCTGGCAACATCTATTAAAATAAGAAATGCAGATTCACTCTGAACCATAAATTCTTCCCTAGGAAATATACCTAGAAATAAAGCTGTGAGTATGCAAAGATGCATACGCAAGGACGTTTATAGCTAGCAGCTCTGTGATATAAAAAATTTGAAATAAATTTATTGCCCATAGATAGATGATTGCTTTACAAATCAGGGTTTATCTGTCATATCAGATTTATGTGTCCATTAAAATAACTAGCGATTTCTATGTCATTTGATTTGGAAATATTTACATGAGCAAAGAAGATATACATATATATACAAACATATATGGAATCCACTTAAATGCATTCAAACATGCAAAAATGAATTACATTAAAATGTCAGTGAATTTTATCTCCATTTTTGTTTTATATATTCCATTTTTGTACAAATATACCAATACCTTTGTGTAAATTTATATGTAAATGTTAGAATATATGCATATGGGTTTTCATATGTACATATATTCCCTACTATGTATAACGTCAATATATAAATATTTGCCTGAGTGAGAATGATATGGATAAATGTTATGGTGAGAAACCCTGCAGGGGGAGATAAGCAAAATGAAAACAGAAAAGAAATACGCAAAACAACTCAGCATGTACAATATGATCCCCCTTAGGCCAGTATGTAAACTGTATGTGTGCCTGTGATACATATGAATACATTACTAAGACTTTTTTAAGTTTTTTTTTTTTTATTGAAGAAGCAACATTTGAGCTTGCTGTTACTTTACAAGCAGAATTTTGCCAAGTAGAGCAGTATTTGGAGAATCCTGCAAGAAGGACAAATAACAGTTTCATAACAGGTAGGTCCATTTTTTCAGTAGTATATTCAGAATGATCTTATAAATGAAGTACTATTCTAGGTATAGCCATTATAATGATGACTTCATGGAATTCTTGTTTTGGAAGGATTCAGACAAGGAAAAAGGCAATCACAGTGGGGTTGCATAAGTGCTGGAATAGTTATAGTACAGAGTAAAGGGCCCTCTGACCAATTCTACCTTTCACTCATTGAAGGATGAAGCAAATTGGGTCAAATTCTGGAAAATAAAATGTAGGTAAATTTCCAACCCTGGATGTGACTGTTTTGAGACCTCTCCTATAATTCATTCTGCAGACGTGGTAGAATGAAAGAGCGGGCCCCTGGGAGAACATCTAGCCATTTGCTCTCATTCATTTCTCCCCTCAAGTATTTTATGTGTTTATTGTTTTAGACATTATCCTGGGCACTTTTGATCAAAATGGAAGGAAATTTACTATTGTTTTTTTTCCCTCCTAACTAGATATGTTTCCAGCAGGGAAACAAATCAGCAAACATACAAATAGGCAAAAAATTAATAAAGTAAGACTATATGGGGACCCATGATAAGAATACTGGACACAGCCACAGGGTTGTCGTAGGAGATTTCTCTATAACAGCAACATTTAAGATAAAAAATATAGGATGAGGGTCAGGCCATAGCGGCTCAGCGGCAGAGTTCTTGCCTGCCATACCGGAGACACGGGTTCAGTTCCTGGAGACTGCCCATGCAAAAAAATAAAATATATATATATAGGATGAGGTTAAATAAGGTTAACTAAGGTTTAGTAAGGTGAGAAATTAGGATGACATTAAGTAAGAGTGCTTGAAAGGGTGCCGCTGAACTTGGCCCATGCTTTTTGGGGGGATGCCTTTGAGATTTCCAGTAAGAAATTAGATATATGAGTGTAAACTTTGGAAAGCAAATATGGTTATGAAATTGCATTGTAATCAATTCAATGATTTTTTTTTTCGCTCCTGGTTTTCTGTAACCTAGATGTGGTAAGGGATAGGCCAATAGTTGGGATAAGATTGATCCCACTGGTTCATGTAAAGAAATATTGTGGCGAGTTTGCTAAGATTGTTAAGAGACTGAAATAATCAACTGTCTAAAATGAAATAGATTAAGAACCAAGTGAAGACAGGAAAAACTGAAAGTTCTCACATGGTCATATAAATAGAGTGAGTACAGGTAAGGGAAATAATGGTACATGGGAGTTTGTGTTTCACGGATTATTTAAATTTATAGGCAGATGTAGAGTGAGTCTAAGTGATGAAAAAGCCTTTGATGGTCCATATGAGTGTATGGATAAAATAAAGGTAGACATTCTTCAAGGTGAGTTGTGAGTAATATCAAAATTTCAGTACCTCTACCAATGCATGTAAGAAGTTGAAAAGAAAGAAACACATTTATTCTTCAGCAAAGAATCTTGATTCTGACAGCTGGATTTGAATCCTGATTTCACCGCACACTAATTGGGTGACCATGGGATTATTGCCTAACCACTCTATGCCTGAGTTTTCTATTCAGTAAAATAGAGATACTAGTATATACGGCATGTAGCTGCTATGATGAAAATAGCATTAATGTGGGGTACCTAGAAGAATGACCAGCAAAGGGGGAGTACTCAAAACATGTTAGATAGATAAGCATATTTCCATGACAGGATTTAGGAAAAGTGTCTATTTTTATCCAACTGATGCATGATAAACATAAGCTAAAGTTTGCTGTCATTGAGTTGTGTAGGAATACAGATAAGCAACGTGTTTTCATTTCATGGCTGCTAAAACAAATGGGTTGGCTTGAACAAGGGGAATTTATTGGCTCACCGTTTTGAGGCTAGGAGAAGTCCAAATTCAACTTGTCATCCAGGCAGTGCTTTCTTCCAGAAAAGTGTGGTGTTGTGGGGCTGACTGCTGGTGATCCTTGGTTTTTGGATTTTCTGTCACAAGCAATGTACATGGCACCTCTCCTGTATTCTTTGGATTTCAATTGTTTCTAGCTTCTTCTCATGGCTTTATCTGCATTTTTCTGAATTTCATTTTTCTTATGCAGGATTCCAGTAACAGGATTATGACCTATCCTGATTCAGTAGGGCCACAGCTTAACTCAAACAGTCTCATCAAAAGGTCATATTTATAATGGGTTCCCATCCACAGGAATGGATTAAGATTAATTACATGTTTTTATGTGGTACATAGCTCCAAGTCACCATACTAGGACTAGAAAAAAGCACAACTGATTTCTATTAGGAAAAATAGGAGGAAGCATGAAGATAAGAGATAAGAGAAATACACCACAGTATTTCTTTATGTGAACGAGAGGGATAAATCTTATCCCAACTACCCCAAATAGACTTTGTTTACAAAGTCAAGGGAGAAGTCTTTTTCAAGGAGATAAATTTTGCTCTTCAATTCCCCTGTGCTGTGAGAAATCTTAGAAGCAACATCTCTGCAAAAAGTTTGATGATGTGTTATAGTTTTCAAACTGCTGATAGTTTCAATGAGTTGTTTACTCCTTTAACTAAATTGTTTAACTTAAGACCAAGTTGCATTTTAAATTGTTACTCTGAAATGCAAGCCACCTTAGGAATTTGTGTGTTGTGTGTATGTGTGCTTTTATCATTCATTTCTCTTTTGATGCTTATCAAATACTGGACTGACATACATTGTCCAGGTGAGAGAAGAATCTGGAAGTAGTATTTAGATGGGCACTAGTACTTTTAGACACAGTCATTTTATTAAAAGAAACATAAACAGACAATTTTTGGCTATAAAAATGGTGAGAGAGAAAGAAACTTGGAAACTAAAAATAGATTCACAGCCCTGTCTTGTGATATGCTGTGGTTTCTAGTGATCAATGCATTAGCAAGTTACAACAGAAAAGAAAACAGTCGGAAGTTGGAGTATAAGTTTAGAAAAATTTTAGATGTCACTGAATTTGTACAATAAGCTGATTCATTGGAAACTAGGACTGTACTGTTCTTGTTTACTAGGAGAGGCATAACTCAGTAATTTGACCATTGCTTTTGCACACAGAAAACTATTTTAAGATGAATGGAATACAGTTTTGTCTAAGGAGAAGTATACACAGAACTTGGTAATACTGTGGAAACATCTAATGTTATCAATATTGAATTTCATCAAATTTTTAAAAGTTGTAGTTTGTATATTTTAGAACATTGACTATTTTTAAACCCTTTTAGCACTTGCAAATGGGAAGGAACCATATACATTTGAGAATCACTGGGTTTTGGCGATGTACACGGAGTTATCTGTTACTTCTCCCTACCTGCTCAGATTCACCAAAGAATGAATCCTAGTTCAATCTGATTTAACCAACTAAATATTTTTCTTAGACTTATGAGTGCAAAGCACTTAGGCAGAAGCTCACTTCTCTTCTTTTCTTCTACCTGGATTCAGTCATATCCCTCAGATTTTATAATGACCATCACCTTCGGCTCTTAGGCTATAAGCTTTGATTTCTTCTGCTCTATTTAATATACATTTTAAACAGTTTGTGATATTTCACTGCAAGGATAAGCTTGGAATGCGTTATGGCTGAATTATGCAGGGGTACATAATAAAGAGCTAGCGAATGTTTTTTTTATCCTACATTACATTTTTCAAAAACAAGTTTGACATGTACTTATCCATTATACAACATGGACAAAACTTGAAAATATTATTGTAAGTGAACAAAGCCAGTCACAAAATACCACATATGGCTTAACTCCATTCATATGAAAAGATCAGAATAGACAAAACCATAAAAGCAAAAGGTGGATTAGTGGTTGCCAGTGGCTAGGGACGGGGAAATGGAGAATGACTGCTTATAGGTATGGGGTTTTGTTTTGAGATGATCAAAACATCTTTGAATTATATAGCTATGATGGTTATGCAACTCTGAATAAGCTAAGTAAAACTGGTACCCCTTAGAAGGGTGAATTTCATAGGATGTGATTATATCTCAAAGTCGTTATCTTAAAATATCAAATCTAATAACCGATTGACCTCATAAATATTACCTTCATATGTTTATACTAGACATTCAAACTACTTTTTCTCTTCTCTACTGCTTTCAAAATATTTTTGTTGTTATGTAACTCCAGCCCTTTTTCATATTGTTTCTATTCTGTGTATATGCTTGAAGGTTTTGAATATTTAAGGACTTCATCATTGTTTTTTGCCTGGATTTGAGCGATTATTTAACAAGTGTTTTTAAGTAGTGATTGGGAATGAAATATTACAAATAAAGGTTAAGTAGTAACTTCAGAATTGGGAAAACTTATGAAACAAAGTGAAATAATGCACGTGAATAAATTAAATAAAAGGGATGAAGAAGTTTGGACTACATGACTTTCAATTATAAGATATTTTAGAGGTAAAGGGAGAATAGAAGAAATCGAAGGAAGTAGAGAGTAGGTGTGACTAAGCTACACAGACTTTAAAAGGATCAAACAGAATAAGAACTGGAGAGTATATGATGAAAGAATAATATTGGAAAACTTTTGTGAGATTCTTTTCTTTTACTCAATGGAAATATATAACAAACTAAAATAACAGAACATACAATATAGGGTATATTCAATGTTTACATGAAAGTTTAAAATATATATAAGATTAATTCAAATAGATAAATGGAAAGATAAAGATATGGATAAACATGAATAGATAGGTAGATATTACTAATTCACTGCCCCATGTATTCACAGAAGTTGTCTTTATTCTTTTTTTGTTTTGCGTGGGCAGGCAATGGAAATTGATCCTGGATCTCCAGCATGGTGAACGGTTTTAAGATATGAGGTAATTTGAGAGAAAGGAAAGTAGACGAAAAGATTGTAAATGAGCGTGCTTTATTGGGCTGCGCTCCAGGGCAGAGCTCACGGAACCCAAGAGGGAGTAAGGTGAGTCCCTGTACGGGCTTTGGCGAGTGCAGTTTTTAAGGGCGGGGTTAGGTGATGACATGAAAGGGGCGGCACATTAAACAAAGGATTATTATGCTAGCGGGTTGAGCAGTGGGTGGTCAGATGTCTGTGAATAGATGTTTGCTGCACAAAGACCTTGATTGTAACAGTTCACCTGTTCCGGAGTGACTTCATGATTCCAGCCATAGAGCCCTCCCTTATTCCCCCAAGCTAACACGTGGCAGGTGAGAACTCTGCCTGCTGAGCCACCGTGGCCCGCCCTGTCTTAATTCTTTATCAGAAAAATTCCCCCATTGTATTTTTTCAAACAATGGGTTTGAATAAAGCATCTTATACATCTTTACAAGAAAATACATTACATATAATATATAATGTAATAATAGCACATTAGCATCGTAATTATAGAATTAATACAATAGATATAAATATTTAATTTCCAGGTAATTTCAGAATTACAATGCAGTTTAATAAAAGGATACCAGATGTCTATATTATTCTTAAAACTACTAGTCTGTCCCCTGCCCATGCAATTTTAGTAACATTAGCAGTAGCCAAATTAGTAGTAGAAATACCATATCACTTGTATTACAAGAATTCTAGAAGTAGCATCAAGTATAGGGACTTGTTTACCAAAATCAAAGCCTTGAATATATCATTATTATAATATTCATCAACATAAGAGACACAAATCTCATAGGCTTTTGAATTAACTAGAGTCAATTGAAAACAAGTTAAAACATTCTGAATTAAGAAGTGATGAGACTAAATGAAAGTGTAATACTAAAGAGGAGCTTCATTATCTAATACAATATATAGTAGACCCTGACAGTATGACACACAGAACTCACTGTGCCTGTGCTTGTAGAGTTAAAGTAGCTGGGAATTCACTTCCCCCCAGCATAAAGTACTCTGGGATTTTTTCTCCCTCACTTTCCATGTCCTTTACCAATTCCCCATTCTTCTAGGAGTTTTTCCTGGTAAGACTTCTTATAAATTACACTATA
>PVIY010019721.1:0-45328 GCA_004026745.1 Myrmecophaga tridactyla
ACCCCTCCCTTCCTGATCCACCATAGCTTATAAATTCCAGCCCCCCTTCACCTTTTTTTTTTCAAGAAAACATCTGAAAGAGTTCAGATACCCCCTTCTCCTTTAACAACAGCTCCTTCCTAGTTCCCTGGCACTGCTGCTCCCCATTTACCCTCTGTCTGCTCTGCTCTGGCCCCCACCGGTCCCCATGGCACTGATGGTCACCACCCCCATCCCCAGGATTGTGGATGGCATTGAGGACTCTGGCAGCACAGCCGAGGCCCCTACATTCCGGTTCAGCAGGAGGTCTGAGCCCCCAAGACCCCGCTCTCAGGCCCCTCCTACAGGTAAGGGCCCAGCAGTGAACTTCAATGCACATTCCCTTATTCATCTTCCATTCATTCATTCATTTACCCCACATGCAGTAGAAGCCTAGCACATGCCAGGTGCTGTGCTTGGGAATACATAGATAAAACAGACCTGGTCCATGCTCTCAGTGAGCTCCCAGTCTGTCAGAGAAGATACCCGTGTACATATATAAATAGTTCCAGGATCAACCCAGGAATAGGACCCTGGGAGCAGAGAGGGTGCCCCTAATGCTTGAGGGGGCTCTTGAGTTGGGTCTAAAAGGGTAGGTAGGAGTTTGAGGTGGAGCCTCTGGTGAAAGGCCTGACAAGCAGAGGAATGTTGTATTCAGATACCAAAAACAAGCTTTCCATATCTAGAGTGGGAGGTAGGAGCTGGGGAAATGGGGCTGAGGTGATGGCTGCAGGGCCTCCCTGGCTTCATTTTTGGGTTGCCCATTTCTCTTTATTCCCAAAGCTTTCCCTCTCCTTGCTCTCTGCTGGCCCAGTGACAGAAAGGGGCCCAGCCTACACTGCAGGCTCTGGTGTCTGTGCTCCCTGCACTCACCCTGCACCCACCCTGCACCCCCCACCCCATTCTGCCTACAGGAACCAGGCCCAGCCAGGTAGTGGCCACTGAGGCTGAGGAGGTGAAGGAGAAGGTCTGCAGGCTGAACCAGGAGGTGAGTTAGGGCTGCCTCCTCCCCTCTAACCTTGGAGAATATCATCCTGGGATCAGAGATGAGCCTGATAGAAAAGCATTTCAAGTTTTGGAGTCTTAACTACACATATTCATACCAGCTGGGTGACCTTGGGCAAGTCTACAACCTTTTTGAACTTGTTTCTTCAATTTAAAATGGGTGAAATAACAATACAGTCTTCCCAAAGTTGCAGTGAAAGATGAAATGAGTGCATGTGTGTCTGTTCTAGTCCCTAGCACAAGGTAGGGATTCAATACTTGTCACTTCTCCTCCCCAACTGGCTCACACTTTCCAGCCTGAAAAGAAGGCCTCTTCTCCATCTACCACTGAGGGATTCTCTCCTGCCTGGAACCCTGTGAAATGAGTGCTAAGTAGATGTGTAGGGGGAAGAGGACAGAGAGGCCAAGAGGCCTTCAGATCTGGGGTCTTGGACCAGATGTCTGAAGAAGAGCTGATTCTGTATGCTGAAGCTCTGACCCCGCCTCCTCCCCTGGGGATCTCAGAGCTGTTGCCACGGAGCAGCCAGGCCCAGCCCCTGGGAGTTGGCCTTCCCTTTTGTTCTGATAAACATCGGGCATCCCAGGGGGCTGACACCTGGGCTGGAGTAGGCTTTGGGCTGGGGGTGGGGCCAGCCTGTGTTCAGCAACAGGGAGGCCCTGTCCAGGTTCTGCTGGCTGCCTCAGTCAACCTCACTTCTAGGCCAGTAGTTCCCAAACTTGAGTGCCTATCAAAATCACCTGGATAACATGTTAAAATGTATATTCCTAGGCTTTACCTAACGTAGAATGTCTGGGGTGGGGCCCAGAAGTCTACACTTTGACCAGTTTCTCAGTTTCATTTGTTTCTGGTATTCGCTGAAACTTGAGAACAGATACAGACATTTGAGCTTGTGTGCTAGGATCACCTGAAAGTAAGGTTGCGTCTGTCACTTCACAGCTGCACTGCCTCTTTGTGTGCATTTTTCTACATTTTGTAAATGTGTGAGTGGGGGGTGGGGGAGGTGGAGGAACAATATCTGCAGTCCCAAATCCTCTTTTTTGTGTGCGGGGGGCATGAGCAGGCTCTGGGAATCCAGCATGGCCGGCGAGAATTCTGCCACTGAGCCACCGTTGCACTGCCCCCAAATCGTTTTTGGAAAGAGGGTTTAGGGTATTTACGTGTAGGCAAAAATAACTCCCACCCTGTATTCTTGTCAGGATGCCCATGAGTAAAGAGTGGTTGTGAAAGAACTTAATAAATTGTAGTGGGGTGGTACCTGGGAGGTGGTTATTGCTGTGGCATCTGTAAAACAGCTTGATGTGTTTTTCAACAGATCTCTCGTCTCAACCAGGAAGTGTCTCAGCTTAGCCGGGAGCTGCGGCAGATGATGGGCCTGCTGCAGGCCAGGCTGGGTCCCCCAGGCCCCCCACCAGTCTCAGCCTGGACCCCAGGCACCCCAGACTCTCCTGGCCCCCAGCTGAGGCCACCGTGCACCTCTCCCTGTCTGTCTGGACCCCCGCCTAGGCTCCAGGATACCAGACTCGCTGAGGTCCATCGCCCGGCCAGTGTGGGGACAGCAGAGATGGGGGTTGCATCTGCAGACTCCAGGCCCCCCATACTGAACCCTTACCCCTCAGAGCCTTACCCTCCGAGACCCTCCCCAGTGCCAGAGGCCTCACCCCCGACCCCAAGGCTCATGAGGCACAGCTTTCGGTCCAGGTCAGATACTTTCCACTGACCCTGGCCCCGGGCCCAGGCCTGCCTGGGGTGGGCATTGCTGCCTACCATCCAGGAAGGGGCTGGGCCCCTTGGCCTCCTGCCTCAGGGTCAGCAGCCACCAGCTGGTCTGGTTGGCTCTGGATTCTCTGGACTTTTTGACAAAGCGTGGTCACCCTGACCCTGCTCCCTTTTCCAAATGTTCCCCTATCCTCCTCCTCTGTGAGGGGAGCCTCCTGAGGCCGTGGAACTTAGCAGGCATGAGATGGACCATGGTGCCCATTGGGCTGGCAGATGAGATGTCCTATTTTCTCTCCAGGACCTGAAGGCAAGTAGAGTTGGGGGAGATGAGGGTGGGGCCAGGGCTCCAGATCCAAGCTAAGAGCAGGCAGGATGTTGGTGGTTGGGTCTAGGGCAAGAGGAATAGATTGCAGGGTTCCACTGTAGAGATGGTTCAGTGATATTGTGAAGTCTTCTGTCCCAGCCCCCGGTCTCTGCTAGAGATCCATAGAGCAATGTTGCCTGAAGGATAGGTTTAAGATCCTGGCTGGCTGATCAACCCAAGATGTCTTAGGTCTCCTACCATCAGCTCACATTGGAGGGACTCACCTCATCCCTCAGCCCACAGAAGGAAACAAACTGATGGCCCCCTGGACACATATTCTTTGGCTTTCATAACATTTATTAAAAATAGGAATTAGTTGCCAACATTTAAAATCGGGAGAGTTTGCAGAAGAATCCAGATGTTCCAGCTTTGCTGAAATATTTGAGAGATCTGGCAACCCTGAGCCAGCATTCCTATCTGGCAGTTATCAGCTGGGGTGTGGGTGGCTGCTCTTCTCTTTAGATGGGGGCAGCACCTCCAGCTCTTTGTAGTCCCCACCTTTCTTGGTCATCTCCTGACACCCAGCTAGCTTCCGTGCTTTGAACTCTTTGTTTGGTCTCCATGGGTTTTGAGTTTGTCACCCCCTGCCTAACAGTGTGTTTCTGGATTCCTGTGCCCTGGTAGGTGATTTTTGGACCCAGCAATGTTTCTGCTCCTAGGCCTGGGCCTGTTAACATCTATGTTTCTATCTCTCTGCAGGCTGTCACTCATGGTGATCTCTTCTGCTGCCAACAGCTCGAAAAAACAGTCCCAGCAGCACTCCCTATCCCTATGCTCCTGACCTCAGCCAAGACTATTCTCTCCCCTTCCAACATGGTCTCACTCAGGGCCCTGACTTCTCGCAAACTTGCCCCAGTGTCCCAGCTCATCTTCACCACCCCATACCCTGGGCTCTCTTTTGGATGGGAAATAAACTCTATTTTTGTAGCTTGTTGGCTCTGGCAGTTTCTGGGGGTTGGTCTGAGAGCCCTAGGGTTTTAGAGCAGCTGACAGGGCTGTCACTCCCCCACCACACCCCTGGGCCCTGTTGCTGTCTCTGGGAAGGGCAAAGGCGCCAGCCAATTCACTTGGCACCACATTCACGCCACCAGGGGCCCCAGGGATGAGGGAAAAAACTTAATGAGTCACTATGGGCCCGCTACACTGTGGGCCCGCTATGTGGGAGCAACAGAACCCTGGCTCAGGCCCACCTCCAGCCCAGGAAAGAAGGGCCAGGGGGACTCCCTACCCTTCCTGTGTGAGGAATGTGCTGGGACAGGGCTAGTTCCAGCAGGGTTTGAGGGACAAGCTTGTCATCACCAGAACCTGGTAGAACTCCTGCTCTGCCCTTTCAAGTCCTTTCTTCCCTCTTGGCTTTCATTTCTCTGATGATCACTGGTGAAGCCTGGCTTAGGTGGGGGTGGAATGGGGATGGGGTCACAGATGTTGTAAAAAAAAGACACCCTGATGACCAGATGAAAATAGATGTGGGCACCATTTGCCCTAGACAAGCAGATTCTCTAGCTGAGGCTCCAGGTATAACCGTTAGCTGGTCATAGGAACAATGTCCATAGCTGTCTCTAGGGTGAGCTTTGGTTCCATGTAGAGTTTGAGTAGTGTCCCTGGGGAGTGGGATGCACAAGCAGAGGAAGTACTGGTCTGTGTTGGGTACACGGGCAGAAGCAGAAGTAGTTCTAATCCATAAGGACAGCAGAAACAGAAACAGTCCTGCACACAGGGGAGTGGGGAACCTGGGCAAGCAGAAGCTGTTCCAGTCTAGATTTATGGATGGGGACTAAGGCACACGTGGTCTGGCTCTGTTATCTAGCGTCAGAGAGAAGAGCTGGTTCTGGCTGGGAAGTGGAGTAGTTAGGTAGTTAGGTACTACTTGTCTGGGATTCAGCCAAAACATCTTGGCTGGTTTATGGCTGGGCGGTGGCAGGAGCTCTCCTTTTGATCTCACCCAGTAGCCTCCAGAGAACCCTTCCGACAGTCCTTCCACCACTTTCTCCATCACAGAACTCCCCTAACAATCGGGCTCTCGGAGCTGACTTGCCCTGAAAGTGGACAGGGGCTTCTTCTGCCGGTGAGTGAGTGCCGGGGACCGGTCCACGCTGCCTAATGTGCATCTTCATTCACACCATGTTTTTCCTTTCCCAATTCCGCACTTACAGTTCCCTGCCCTCTCCCGGCAAGGCACCTCCCCTCCGGGTGCCTGGAACCGCGGTGACGCGATTTGCAGGCGTACCTTTAAAACGTTCCCAGTTGAGCTCCGCCTCGCCGGCAGCCAGCTCCACCCTAAGCCCAGGTCCGGGGCGGCCACCGGCTCCTGCCAGCGATGCAGGAACTACAAATCCCGCTGTCCCTCTCGCGCACTCTTCTGCCGGTCCAGCGCCCCCGACCGGCGTCCCTTGTGGGCTAGCCAAGAGAGCCTCCCATTGGTCTCTCCGCCTTGTCAGTCACCTGGAAGTATAGAGGGGCGGGGCGGAGGCGGAGATCCGGATCCGGAGAGGCTGAAAGGCGGAAGTGGAGGCCGGAGCCTGGGACCCTGCCGGGGGGAGAGGAGCCGAGCTTGTCCGAGCCCCGGCCCGGAGTAACGCCGCCGCCCCGGAGCCGCCGTGAGTGTGCTTGTCCCGGGTACCAGTGTCTCGCCCACGTTGAACCCTCTCCGGGGCTGCCCTTCCTTCCGCCCAGTCCCATTTTAGAGGGATATTGGTCCCTCCCGGGCTTCCTGGGCTTGACCCCTCCCTCGACCCGTAGCCCCCTCTTAAGGTGCTCCCCAGGCGTCGGACTAAGGCGAGACCCTTCTTTCTTTTCCTATCTTACCCTTCGTAAGCCTTGGGGAACCCCCCCCCCCATGGACCTCCGCTGTTCTGACCAGTCCAGTTGCGAGGGAGAGAGACCCTAAGTTCCGCTCCTTCTGCTTCCAGGATTGGAGGAATCTTTGTCAGCTGTGAAGGAATTGTCCCCCTTCTCTTTTAGAGGTGGAAGGAAGTGTTGTCTGTCGCCTTATTCTTTATCCCCGCCCCGCATATTCCCTCCATTCTTGGAGGAGTTTTGTCTCGATTTCTCTGGGGGGGCGAGGGTGGTCTGGGTGAGACCGTCCCACCCGCACAGAAGTGTGCTTGCTCTCCCCTAGCTCCTTACTTCCCCTGTTTCTTCAAGCCAGAGAGCCAACCAGCACCTCAGCGGAATTTGAAGTCTGGGTCACTTATTAGGAATTAGCTGTCTTCTCCTTGTCCTGCCCCCTCTGCCCCCTGCCCTGTCCTCTAGTTACGTTCTCTGAGTGTGTCTCTTCCTGCCACTGAAGAATTCAGCTGAGGTTTGCTCAATCTTAGCTACAGATCACAGATCAGGGTGGATCTGCCCATTCATTATCTTCTCTCTCCCCTCCTCCTCCCCCCCCACCCCTTGCTCCAGGCTCAACCCTCTCCTCCCAGAGCACGTGAGTGGTTTCCAAGCTGCCTCAGAGGGACTGCTCCTCCAGGGACTGCCGTCTGCTGGTCTATAGGGAGGAGAATAAGACCAAAAATGAGGAATCTGAAGTTGAAGGGTCTTGCGCCCTCTCTTTACCACACCCCATAATACACGCAGCCACAACACATACACACACACACACACACACACACACTCCAAAAATGCCCAGAGCAACAGGTCCACACCACTTCTAGTCCCTAGTCCACCTCCACTCCCTTTTAATCTTGGACAAACTATAGATTACGAGAAATAAGTCAAAATCACAAAGGCAGCTTTGATGTGCTACTTTTTGTAGCCAAAGGAATTCCCATACACGTCAAAAAGTGCTGGTTTTCCCAACTTTTCCAAGAGATAAACTGGACTGACATAATGATACTTGTCTGTTGCTTGGAACTTGGTGTGTGAAATGGCTGCTGTTTCAGACCAATCTGGGAGGCTCTTTGTTATGTGGCCAAAGTACAGGCCAGAGACTGTACCTTAATGAGAAGCAGCCTGACTCTGAGGCCATGACTGACACTTGCTATATACAATGGAGGAAAGGAGGGAAAGCCATGCAATCCTTGGGAATTTCTGTAGCCCTTCAGTGTTCTGGGCCACTTTTACTGTCCTAGGATGCTACTTAAAAATATTAGAGTATTTTGCTTTGAGATCTTTTTTGACTATTGCGGGAAAGTCACTAGTGTCTGACTCCTACCATCTTTTGAGCTAGACTTTGGACGACAAAAACTTTCCTTATTAGGGTCGACAGGTGGATCAAAAGCTTTGTATTTGCATGGCCTGCCTTGGCTGGTCATTCAGAATCTTTTTTGACTAACCTAGTTTCACTAATCTGGGCAGCCTGTGCTTCAGAGAGGAAAGGCCAGAGAGGTCTGACTGCTGACGAGCATAGGTCTCTCATTTCATCGGTTGTGGACTGTGGTTTCTGGTGCTCTTCGGGAGTCTCCAGATCTAGGGCTGGCCAGCCTTGTGGGAACTTATTTCTTTTGCCTTGATGTGCTTCCCAACTTTGACTCTGAAATAGGCTTTTGAAGAAAAAACTCCCTTTCAGAGAGATGAGGAAGGCAACAGTGCTCCCGGTGTTATGTAGCTACTTCTGGCCTCCCGGAGATTTTAGAGTCCAAGCAGAGTTCTCACACTGTTTGGCAGAAAGAGGTAGGCTCTGTATGAAACCCCTCCACCCCCTCTCTGAGCTGTTCCTCTCCTCCCTTCTTGCCTCTTAAAACCAGTTGGCCTTTTTCTGCCGTGATACTATACAGCAACAGTAGCAACTAATTTTTATAAATTATTTTTAAATTGTAACATTCTTTTCACACAAGTTTCTCACAAAAGCCCTTTGAGAGAGTGGAATTTGTATATCTATTTTATGGATGATGCTGAAGGAACTTAATTAACTTGCCTGAGATCATCCAGTTAGAAAGTGGTATGACCAGGACCTGGGATTTGGGGTTAGATGTGACCTCATCTTCCCTAATACTGGGCCTCATCTGGTCTGTTTGTTAAATGAATAAACATGCCTAGCAGGGCTAGCTAGCAGTGGCACAAATGTAGACTCTTAACTCTTAAGCATTCCTCATCACTGGTGTCCCCTCTCTGCTCCCATTTGCCTCCCCTAACCTACCCTCCTGTCTTCTTGATTGATCTCTTTGTCTTTCCCTCTGCCCCTGAGGACCATGGACGTTATGAGTCCCAAGTCAGTACCTTTCAGGGCCCAAGAGATTGCTGACATCTGCATGCCATTAACTTGTTGGGAACTTGAAAATCATGATGGCTAGAAAATGAAAGTAAAAGTGAGTGGACGTAGGGGTCCCACTGGGCAGGCTTAAGAGGATAGGGAACCGGCAGAGCTGGCCTCTGATTAGCCTTCCGATTCCTCTTTGGTGTTTGCAGGTGGGAAGGATATGGCTGTCCACCAGGAGCTCTGTTTACTTTAATTACTGATACATGGGAGTGGAGCAAAGGCATACATTTAAAAACCTCAAGCAATTCATTCTTAGGCAGAACCTTGTAACCTTTGCACAGTAAACAGAGGCAGTATGGTGGGGTGGAAGGCACTAGAGCTTTGACCTGAGTTCTCATCTCATCTGGACTCTCCAGTTTACCAGTTATATGACCTTGAGCTTGTCACTTGACCTCATTAGAAACAAAGAGTAAAGGAATGAGCCTAGTGCCTGGCACAGAAGAGGTACTCAGAATATAGCAGCTGCCTCTTATGGTAGGTAGGGTTTTGAAGCTGCATCATAATTCGTTCCCAGGGTTTTGATTCAATATAATTTCCCTAGCATCTGCTGTGATGCCCTGTGCTTTGCTCAGTAGCATTACATATCATCTTGTTTGGTAGATATTGAATAGAATTGATGTGGATGGTATTCCCATTTTACAGAAGAGAATGCTAAGGATATAACTGTGCTTCCCACACTAGCGTAGTCAGACCTCTCTGTGGTCATATTCTGTGGGTACTCAGAGCCACAAACTAAATGAAGTCTTTGCATCTTCCAGGCACTTCATTCTTGAGTAAGAATATTAAAACATTTTCATAGTAAAATAGTCTTGGCTCCACTATAGATTGAAATGCAAAGTTTGCATGAATTTAAGCTAAAACAAGAAACCTGAGGACAATATTTTGGTTGCAGCAGACTGATTTGGGTTTGATGTCCACGTTTCTGGGATTTTGCATTTCCTCTCCCCTGAGTCAGGAGTACTTCGTTTGGGACCCTCAGTGTTCCTCAACACTGCTGCAGGTAGCATTTATAAACTCATATGTCCCTCAGAATCTAGGTAATGGGGCTTTCAAGAACCTTGGCATAGGAGAGTTGGAGTATTTTTTTTAAGGAATCCCCTGCATTAATAGCCTGTATAAGAGATCAGTTTTTAGAGTGATATCCCAACCTCCTATATACAGGAATAAATCAAAGTTAAACTTACAAAAAAAAAAACAAATGTTAAAACTTCCCAAGCTCAGCCTATGATGTACCAGGCACTATTCTGAGCCCTGGGCATGTAGTGACTCATTTAGTTCTCACAACAACCCTAGGGGGTAGGAGCTGTGTTAAATCCCCATGTTATTGTGCGTAGTAAGTGGCATAGCAAGGGTTACCACTTGCTCTTACCACTATATGATGTAGCCTGTCCTTGACCCATCTCTGGGCTAAATGTCCACTGTTCCCTTTGCCTGAGCTCCTTCGTCCCCTTGCCTGCCTGGAAGCTGCATTTCCTCACTTGGCTCTCAAAGCTCATTTTGGCCATCACCTCCTCTGTGAGTCTTCGCTTCCACCAAGTAGACTGAGGGGTTTTTCCCCATGTGCTTTCCTCTGTTGCCACACTTAGCTCATTGATTTTTGTCTGCGTCCTTCTCTGGTGTCTGAGCCTTTAGGGGCATAGTTCATGGCCTGCCTTATCTCTGTCCAATACCTAGCAAGGTATCCAGATAGTAAGCCCCCTGGTGAGATTGTTAAAGGAAAGGGCAGACATTCTAATTTGTCCTTGAAGCAAATGCCTGCCCACTTCCTTTAACACATACCTCCTAAGGTCACCCAGGTTGAAATCTGGGATTCAAGTTTATATCCGTCTGATTCCAAAGCTTGCACCTTTTCTTCAATCCATCCTACAGAAAGCTGCTTACAGGCAGATAGAGGGCAAATTGGTAAATAGAATGAATGCTGCAGAACATGTGATGGTGGGGTGAGGGGAGAGTCACAAACTTAATTTCCAGAGAGTAGAGTCCTCTATATCCGGTGAAGGGTCTCATAGGAAAAGGTGAACATGGCTTTGGCTATCCACAGTCCTATTGCCCAACTTCTGTAGCATGTGTGTCTAGTAGTGGAACAAAAATGTCCCACTTCTACAGCTGTGAGTGATGAGGCAGCACGAACCCCTGACTACTACTTAGTGAGGATCAGTGGAAGTGAATTTAACTCAGGCACATCTGTGTAAACTCATTCTTGAAGAAGATGGTCTTAGGAAAATGTTGCCAGCAGCTTGAATACCACATATGCTTTGCATATAATCCTCACTCTTGAACTAGCTCCCACCAGCTCCCCATTCCTGCTCACCTCTCCATCAGCCCAGCTTTCATTTGCTGTTCCGTATAAAATTAACTCATTTTACGAATATGAGTTTATGGTGACTGGAGTCCTTGGATTTCATTTTGTCATATTTTGAGCTGCTGTCTTTTTTTTTTTCAATTTTATGTTTTAGATTTACACAAAAAAATACAAAAGTAGTACAGAGTTTTCCCACAAACCCTGTACCCAGTTTTCCCTATTATTAACATCTTAGTGTGGTATAAATGTCACAATTAATGAGCCAATAATGATACATTATTATTAACTAAAGTCCAAAGTTTGTTCAGATTTTCTTGGTTTTTACCTGATGTCTTTTTTCTGTTCCAGGATCCCATCCAAAATCCCACATTACATTTAGTTGTCACATCTCCTTAGGCTCCTCTCCTGACAGTCTCTCAGACTTTCTTGTTTTTCATGACCTCTGCAGTTTTAAGGAGTACTGGTTAGGAGTTTTGTAGAATGTTTTTCAATTGGGGCTTGCCTGATGTTTTTCTCACAATTAAACCAGGCTTCTGAGTTTGGGGGCGGAAGACCACTTCTTATAAAATACCATTCTCATCTCATCATATCAAGGATATCTACTATCAACATGACATCACTGTTGATGTTGACCTTGATCACCTGGCTGGCTTGTTTTTTTTTTTACATGGGCAGGCATCGGGAATCGAACCCAGGTCTCCAGCATGACAGGCAAGAGCTCTGCCTGCTGAGCCACCATGGCCCGCCCCTGGCTGGCTTGTTTTTTGTAAGGTTCTCCACTGTGAATTATCCCCCGTGGCCCTTTCTCTGCTGTACTTTGAGAAAAAGTCACTGTGTACAGCCACATGGAAGGAGTGAGGTGTTATGCTCTACCTCCTGGAGGGTGGAATATCTACATAAATTATGTGGAATTCTTCTGCATGAGAGATTTGTCCATTCTCCCTCATTTACTTATTTATTCAATCACTTTTTAATATAAGTATGAGCTTATGGATGTTTATTTTATACTTTGGGTTATAATCCAATTTGACTATATTTTGCTGTTTATATTGTTCCAGGTTTGGTCATTGGCAGCCCTTTCCGTTGACTCCTGTGTCCCTTTGTCTACCTCTACCATTGTGGCATTTGTTTGGAGTATTTCCTTACTTTCAGGCACTACACGTTGCTCCAGGCTCACCTTATATATATTTCTTTTTCCAGAACTGGGATCAATGCCACTGCCTTTTTAGAAAACATTCTCTCAAACATGTTGATATGGAGTTATGTGGATGGGTTCAAATTAGTTTTTCTCTAGATGGTTGGTCATAGACACTGAAGGCTCCAGGAATTGGGTAAGGCAGAGATATACCTAGGAAATCACCCTGTGATAATCAACCCCTGGGAGCTGATCCCAGCAAAGGCTGTTGGTTCTCTACTCACCCATTCATACTTTTCATGTCCTGCCTGACATTGTGATTGATCCAAAAAAATGGCAGATTTGGTGCTTACTTTGGAGCTTACTATCCAATTAGGAAGATATGATATGTGCTCATAATTGTTCTCTATTTCAGATGCTAAATTCTCCGGCCAGACCTTCCTGGCCTCTTGGTTTCCTAAGAGATTCCAAATAGTCTGTGCCAGCTCTTTTCTGCTGCCATTCAAAATTGGGCCTCCCCTTCGGGAGGGTTGTGCAGTTTGTGGCTCTAGGCAGGCACAGGGCAGGCTTTCCCTTTGAGCTGTGATCCAGAATCATTGAATAGCTTTAAATCCTTCCGTTGTACTGTCATCCCTTTGAAATGTGTAACTTGAGCCTTGCTGGAAACTCGGAATGTTAACTGGAGTTGGTTTACAAGTTACTTGCCTTCTAGTCATAGTTCTGTGTGTGTCCCCTTCAGGTGGCTCTGTCAGAGCACTCCAGGCTTGGGGGAGGGCATGGGTGGCCTCCGGGTTCCTGGCTGCTGTCCTAGTACTCAAGTTGCTCTCTGAGCTGCTCAGAAGGCTGTGGTGATTAATGACCCCAATTTCTAAATCCCTAGCATTTTCAGCCTGGTTTTGAAAGGGAACTCTGGTTTCTTTGTCAGCTGCCCTATTCCTGTCCCTTCCCCCTCTCTGCAGCTGAACTACTTCTTCCCTTTCCTGAAAGAGGCTTTGAGATGGAAGGAAGGGCATTTGGGCTTTAAGATGCTTTGTGTTGTGGGCCTATTTTTTTAAAAGGGACTTTTAAGGGGTTATGGTTTGCCTTCTTGGGGCCTTCAACTCACTGCTGATTATTGGATGGTGGTGGTACCCCCGCCCTCCCATTCTGTGGCTCTGAGAAACAGCCTCCAGAGAAGACAAGGTTTGGATTGTTCACAGGACACAGGACATCGGGTGTGAGCTAGCCCTACTGGGACATTGGTAGAAGTCATTCTATTCAGCATTCTCTCCAAATGAGGGGCACTGAAGATTGGGGTCCAGGGAAACTGGAGGCAAAAGGAATGTGTGAATGGTGTCCAAAGTTCATATTGAGGACTCCATTCCTTCAAAGGGACTTCCAGATTTCTCACTCCTGTTCCTGGATGTTTACTGAAGGCTTTCAGAAGCCAGGCCCTTTGCTGAGAACCTTATATGCATCATCTTCCCAACAGCCCTCATAACTGGGTGGTGTTTCATTTTACACGTGAAGAAATGGGTTCAGTGACACGAGGTCACCCTTATAAGCGGCAGCTCCAGGACTTGAACTGATGTTTGTCTAACTGTAGCACTTGTGTTCCTAACCCCTGTGCAGAAGGGACCCAAGAGGTCCTGTCTGGGAGTGGTGAGGCATCTCCTTGGCTGGGCTATGGCTCTGATAGGAGATCTGAGTAGCCTGGCAGATGGACGTGTGTTTAAGCCCTCAGTTGCCCCCACACACTTGCCAAACCCAACCAGACTGTGCCTATACCACATGTTCAATTGAACACATTTATTGAGAACCTTCTGCACAGCAGACTTGATGTTATGTGCCGTTAAAACAAAATCTGTAGTCCAGCCTTTGAGGACCTCATAATGTTATCCTTTTCATCTGCAACAGTGTGTTCAGTTTCTCTCCCTTTTTCACTCCCAGCCCCCAAGCCCCAAGTTCTCCAACCTCTTGCCACCTATAAAAGTCTTATAAAAACTTGGGGTCATACAAGTAGAAGTGTGGTTCATTCACTGAAACTTAATTAGATCCATCCATTGCCTGATTTCTTTACCTGGCACCATTCTGCATTCTGTTCAGCTCCTTCCTGGGAGGTGTAGGTTAGGACCAGAGAAGAATCTTTGCCTTGCCTGACTCTCTTCTTAATATATCACCTGGAACTGGCAGGTTGAGAGCTGGGTGATGGGGCATGAGCCACCACACAGCCTTGATCCCATCCCCACTGTGCCCTGTGACTGGACGTGTATGTGGTCTTGCTGGAGAAAGTGCTGAATTTCAAATGGAACTTTCACTTGAGGGTTCTTATAGAGCTCCCCTAGATGGGGACAGAGAATCTGTCAGAACTTTGCTGCCTGAGAAGGACTGACTTGAAGGCTGGGCCCTCTGACAGAGAATAGTGTCTCAGGAATGTCAGCTTTAAGGCCTGGGCCCCCTGGTGCCTCTTAGAATCAGCATGATAAGCCTTGCCTGCGGGAGGCCCCCATCTATCTAGTCTTGCTCCCTGCCCCCCACCCCAGGCCCTGGCTCCTCTCTTTGCCAGCAGGAAGGAGCCCTGGGCTCCTTCGCCATGAATCCTTGGGCCCTTCCATGGACAGCACAGACAAACTGCACTGACCAAGCTGTGTCAGCAGATACAGGGAGACCCCTACCCCGCAATTCCCTAGTAGTCCTCCTCCCCATGGGCACAGAAAGAGAGGGAGCAGGGTCTGGAAGTTTACATCCTCAGCTTGAAAGTTAGCACTGACTCTCCTGCTCTCTGTGCCTCTCCAGGAAACCCATCTGTCATTGAGGGCTGAGAAAGCAACTCAGAGATCAGGGAAGGATTTCTTGGTGTTCCTGCTGAGGCAGGACCCTGGGAAATTGGGGGTCTGTCTCTCAACGGTAGTTCCACCGAAATCATTCTGGCATCTGTCCTCAGTGACCTGACAGGTTTTCCCACACACAGGAAAGGAGACAAGAACCAGCAGTGCTCAGTCCTGGCCAACTCTTGGCAAAGCTCCAAGTCTTCAGTGCGTGGTGAAGGTCCACTCGGTAGTATGTGTCAGAGATTAAGACTCCTGCTGCCCCTGCAGATTTCACAGGCTTTGGTGGCATTCCTAGCTTAGCTGGGGCTCCTGTGAACTCCATCCGGGCTTAGCTCTGGGATTGAAGTCTAGGCACTCAGACCCAGAAGAGCCTTATCATCGGAAAAAGAATGAAGTCGAACAACCCAGTTAAGGGAGCTGGGTGGGCTGAGGCAGATTCAGCGCCTGTCTCAGTGGAAGGGGTTGCGTTCACCCTGACTCTCCCTCCGGAAAGGGAGCCATATTCCTGTGGATGTGTAAAGCTAGCCACCCCACCCTGCCCTACCCCCAAGCCCATGCTGCCATTCCCCTAAGCCCACTACTTGCTGGTATGATGAGGAGCCCCAGCCCTGACCTCACACACTCCATCAGAGCCCTCCCGAAATCCCAGTCTGAGTGGTACTCTGGCTTCAGGGGCAGGCTTCCTCTCACACTCAGATGAGACACGGGCCACGTGCAGGGATTCATCCCATAGTCCTGCACCCAGGAGGACTCCCCTCCCTTTGATTCTAATCCCCACCACTAACCGCCCTTTTCGTCTGGTCTGGTTGGGGAGTGCAGCGCATCATACCATTGTAACTCTTTGTTCCCCTTGAAAAGGCACATCTCTTGTCTCGTCTTTTTTTTATGGTCCTGAACTCTTTACACAATTTTCAAATTCTTTAGCCCACAGTTAAATCAAACAATAAATATCCTTTATATATATATGCAGCAATCATGCTTGTTTATGCTGAATCCTATTTCCTGCTTCTTTATTTGTGTCTAAGATTTAGGTATCTTTGCTCTCTTTTGATCTTCAAATTGAGGCATCTTTTTTATTGTCTTTAATATTAGAGTGAATTTTTTTCATATTAAAGAAGAGGCAGAAAATATTTCATAGGGAGCTAGTTTGGTTTCATATTATTTCTGTCATTTGTAAGCTGTAATTTTTCATTGTTATATTGAAACCTGTTTATTAACATGTAGCTTACAGATAGTAAAGTTTACAAATCTTAAGTTATCACTTGATGAATTTTTACTTTTGTATATACTTATGTATCTCCCTCCAAATCAAGATACAGGACTCTTCAAACCAGCAGCATGTTTTTTTCATATGATAAAAATCTGTTTTTCCAACGTTAAAAGCCATGTTTTATCAGAGTATACATGGGAGGTGGCAGCCCCTGTTATTCTTAGGAGAATGTATTGACATTGTTAATATTCTTGGTTTGTTGTGGTGGTGGTTTTGTTTTTCTCTCTCTGATGCGGAAAGTGTTGCTCCAGTTATGAATTCTGGGCTTGAACTCTGCCCCCAACTGGTTGTGTGACCTTGGACAGGTTACCTCACCCTACCTGCATTTTCTTCTCTGTTATTGGAAAGGGTGGGATTAAGTCTATAAGGCCCCTTTGGGCTCTGATACCCATGAGTCAAAACCCTTCAGTAGATTCTCCATTGTTATAAACCTGCAATTGTTGGAACCTTACTTTCAGCCTAATACTGTCTGATGCATTCTACATGTTATTTCCTTTACACCTTAAAACACCTCTGTGAGATTAGTGTTAAGTAATGCCATCTTATGTAAGGAATTGAAGTTGAGAGCAGTCAGATGTGTGACATGGCCAGGATCACACAGCTTGCTGAAGTCAGTCTTTCATTAAACCCAGCTCAGTGCCTGGGAAGGTACCCTCTTATGGCTTATGGCTTGTGTTGCTTCTGATTCTTCTTTCCCCTGGGTTTGCAACAGCTAGGGGCCTGGGTAGTCATGCTGTGGGTCTGCCCTTTGTTCCCATGTGCTGGTAATGATTCTTTCCCCTTTGAGGAAGAGCCATGTTCTTGGTTCTGCGGCAAATCATCTCCCAAGGTGATCTGAGCCTCAGAAGCATTCACAGATCCTTGGTACCGTTCAGCTTTCTTTTAATGTCTTCCATCCATCACCTTTGAGCCTATTACCTCTCCTGTGCCCCTTTTTTGTGCTCTTCAAGCTAGCAAGTTGCTGCTGCTGACTTCTCCTCTTCCCCAGCTCTTGTAATGTTAAATATTCAGGGATGTTTTTCCCCTGGAGTAAAGTTTAGCTAAATAGGCACAGTCACCGGCTAGAACCAACGCAGGGAACCTTGGGTGAGGTCACTTTGTTCGCAGGCTGCAGTGGATACCCTTGAGTGAGCAGATCTCCACCCACCCTCGTGGTGGCCAGAGTCTGATTGGTTTCCTTACTCAGCTCACTATCCAAGCTGTGCTGGGACTCTAGCTAGAGGAAGTCTCTGAAGCAAACAGGAAGTACAAAAGACACCCATCAGCTGGAATTGTTCATTCTTTTTAGCAGGAAGGACAAAAAGTCCTTCATGGATTAGAGAAGAAAGAGGTGAAGATTGGGAATGGAAGTTGGGAGGGAGGCATGCAACAACTGGCAACCCCTTCCAGCAGCACCTGCTGTCTAGGAGAAGGCTTCAGTTATTGGATGAAGCCAAGAAACCTCCTCCCTAGCCTGATACACCTGCGTTAACAGAGGTCAGTAATAAATAAATGGTTGTCCATGGTGTTCATCTTGGGCATCTCTCTGAGAGGGTTCCATGGAGTTCATTGGAGGATGACTGACATATGCTTTTATGGATACAGAGTTCCCTTTTGCTCCAAGGATCTGGGGCACGTGAATTCACTGTCTTCCATACCAGGTGGTTTTCTTGGTCCCTGTCTCTCTTGCATTCCTCCCTCCTTTTTTACTATAAACTGTAGTCCTCCTGCTTTAATATGGCTACTTTGGATCACTTGGGGAACTTATTTATTTTTTGCATGGGCAGGCACCCGGAATCGAACCTGGGTCTTGGGCATGGCAGGCAAGAGCTCTACCTGCTGAGCTACCGTGGCCCGCCCGGGGAACTTATTTTTAAAACATGGATTTGTTGCTACTACCTCTGGAGATTCTAATTCAGTTGGTCAGGAATTTTTTTCCGAAATGTCTTCAGTGATTCTGTTGAAAAAAAGTTTGAGATCCACTGACCTATAGCATCCAGAGGAGAGAAAACCTCAGAGGAAGGATGAATAATGTCCAATTTTTTCTTTCTCTTTCCCCCGACCCTTAACCCCAGAACTGGCTGGGGATGTGCCCATTATGCCTGTTCATAGGGCCAAAGGATGTAAGGGCTTTGGACTGCCCTTTCCTGAGCATCGTGGAAAAGGCACACGCTATTGTATATCACCAGGTCCTTGCATTCTCTCCCATTTCCTGTGAAAATGTGAGGTTGGGACTGGTGTTCATTCCTGATGACTTCTGAACAAGCCAGAGTTCTAATTTGGAGGGTAGGGGAGAACAGGTCATGACATTGCTGTGGGTCTGAAGTACTACCACAATCCTTAACATTCACAGAAATACCCATGAGAAAATTCATCCTACTCACTTGTTCTTCCTGGTATTGGAGAACCTGGTTTAAAAAAAAATCCCTGGCCCATACTATATCTTATAAAGAAAAGTTTGACTATGATTTTAGCTCTTAAAGGGAATTTGATTTTTGTCTCAAAGATTTTTTTAACAGCTTTATTGAGGTATAATTCACATGATAAATAATGTATCCATTTAAAGTATATAATTCAATTTTTGCAATATTCATAGATACATGTAACCATTAACACAATTAATTTTAGAACATTTTCATCACCTCAGAATGAAACCTTAGAATTTCCCATTGACCAAGATGGCAGCATAAGACATTCCAGGGTGCCATTTCCCCACAGAACCTTTGAACAACTAACAGAAACTGGCAGGCCATCTTCCTCAAAGTGGCTAGAAAACAGCTAAAGGGTTACTGTAACGAGGCATGTGCTGAATCAAGAAATTACAGCTTTAAAAATGGCAGGAAAAACTTGTGGCACCCTTGCTGGCCTCTCACTGACCCCTTATCTATTGTGGTATAGAGCCTGCATTCCCATTGTGGGTCATTGGCCCCTTTCCAGAGGGAATAGCCCCTAGATGCAAACTGGGATCCCTATATGTAGGTACCAGTTAATCAGGGGGCAGACTAAAAGACTGAACCTGGAAACCCATATCTGGCTTGTCTTCCCAGAATTTGGCCTCCTGGCAAAAGCAGCTTAAGGACAGCCAAAGCAGGGTAAGAAACAATTAAATCAAAGCAGCCTCAGGAAAAGGAGTACCTGTTTATACAATAGACCACATGGGAAGGGGAAAGTCTCTTTGGTAGGGAGTAGAGATGGCATTCAAATTCTTGTAAATGGAAGAATTCCTAAGACCAAGGGGGAGCAGAAACCCAGGACAAGACATAGGATCAGAAAAGATGGAGAGGATTCTGTATTTCACTTTTGCCTCAGGTTGATATTCTTGATGGGAGAGTAAACTACTCTGAAGGAGAGCATCAGCCAACACACAGTCAGTTTGCAAAGACTGTAAAAGGTATTTTTTGCATTAGTTTCTTTGTTTTTGTTAGCTCATGGCACTCAAGAAAATCCCTATCATATCACAAGTTGGATACAAACTTAAGAAACGCACAGCTCAGGGACTAAATCCCAGAGCTAGCACATTAAAATATTAAAAAGTACAATGTGCAACAAAAGATTGCAAGACAAAGAAATGAATGATAACCCGTTCCAAGGCACAAGATAAAAGTTTAGAAGACATCAACGAAGATACCAGACTTTGGACATACTTTTAATAAAGAGATAGAAATTTTAAAAAGGAACCAAACAGATATACTGGAGTTGAAGACCGCAATAACTGAAATGAAAAAAATCTCTAAAGGGTTTTAACAGCAGATTGGAACTGGCTGGAGGAAGATCAGTGAACTTGGTGGTAACACAATTGGAATGATTCAGGCTGAGGATCACAGAGAAAAAAGAATTTAGAAAGTGAACACAGAGGGGTGTAAGGGTAGTTCAGTGGTAGAACTCTTGCCTGCCTTGTGGGAGACCTGGGTTTGATTCCTGGCCCATCCCAAAAGCAGACAAACAAGCAAACAAACAAAAAAGAAGCAAAAATTCAACAAATGGTGCTACAATAATGGGATACTCACTTGGAAAAAGAATGAACCCTGCCATACAGCATACAAAAAAAAAAAGTGAACAGAGTCAAAGAGACCTCTGGGACACCATTAGTCATACCAGTATACATACTGTGAAAGTTCAAGAAGGAGATGAGAGAAAGGGTAGAAGGAATGTTCAAAGAAATAATAGCAGCAATCAACAAATTTGACAAAAGACAAGAATATGCACATTCTAGAAGCCCCCAAAAGACAGGAAACTTGAAGAGAACCACACCCAGACACAGAGTAGTCAAACTGTCAAATACTAAGGATAAGGAGAGAGTTTTCAGAGCTGCATTAGTAAAGCAATGTGTTCATGGGAGCCCCAGTAAATTAAGTGCTGATTTCTCATTGGAAACCATGCAGGCAAGAAGACAATGGGATGAAATATTTAACGTGCTGAAAGAAAACAATTATCAACCTAGAGTTTTATATCTGGTGTCTTTCAGAAATGAGGGAGAGATTAAGACTTTCCCAGAGAAGAAGCAAAAGCTGAGGGAGTTTGTCACCAGTAGGCATGCCCTACAAGCATTGCTAAGTGAGTTTTTTAGACTGAAAGGAAAGGACACTAAACAGTGGATTGAAATGCTGTAAAGAAATAAAGACCTCTGGTAAAGGTAACCATATGAATAATTATAAATGTCAGTATTGTATTTTTTTTTTTGCATGTAACTCCACTTTTTACTCTTATAGTTTCTAAAATGCAAATGTATAAAACGTGTACAGAGATGTAATTTATAACATTGTAACAAGTACTACAAAATGTTGGGGGCAGTGGGATATAGTAACAGTATTTGTGTGTACTATTTAAAATTGGCTTCAAATCAGTTGTGATTGTTACAGATTTAGGATGATAAATTTAAGCCCATGCTAACCACAAAAATATATAAATATATATGCAAAAGGGAATGAGAAGTGACTGAGCTGGATATCCTTAAAAAAAATGATGTAAATATGAAAGTAGGCATTAAAGTATTGAGAGACAAAAATAGGTATAAGACTTAACGAAGACCAAATAGCAAAATGGCAGAAGGAAGTCCTGCATTATCAGTAATCATTGTAAATATAAATGAACTGAATGCTCCAGTCAGAAGACAGAGATTAGCAGATTGGATGAAAAAGCATGACCCAACTGTATGGTGTTTATAAGACCTTAACTCAAAGACACAAATAGGTTGAAAGTGAACGTATAGAAAAAATATATCCCATCCAAATAGTAACCAAAGAAAGCTGGGGTGGTGATATTAATATCAAATAAAATAGACTTGAAGTAAAAACTGTTCTGAGAAACAAAGAAGGACTCTATAAATTGATTAAGGGGTCAATCCAGCAAGAAGAAATAACAGTTACAAATGTTTATGTGCTAAATCACACAGCCACAAAATATATGAGTTCACGAACTATATGAGGCAAATATTAACAAATTTGAAGGGAGAAATAGAAGATTCCACATTAATGGTAGGAGACTTCAATACACCACTTTCAATAATAGATAAAACATGTAGGCAGAAGCACAATAAGGAAATAGAAGACTTAAATGATAGTATAAACCAACTAGACCTAACAGATATATAGAATGAATGCTTCGCCTAACAGCAGCAGAATGCACGTTCTTCTCTACTGCACATGAAACATTCTCCAGGATATCCCATATGTTAGGTCACAAAACAATTCTCAATAAATTTTAAACTATTGAAATCATACAGTGTATCTTCTCTGACTGCAATGGAATAAAGCTAAGAAATTAATAACAGAAAGAACTAGAAAATTTACAAATAGGTGGAAATTAAACAATGTCCTCTTAAATTACCAATGAGTCAGAGAAATCACAAGGGAAATTAGAAAATATCCTGAGGCAAATGAAAATGAAAAGTCCATACCAAAACTTATGGGATGCAGCAAGGTAGTGCTGACAGGGAAATTAATGCCTCAAAATGCTAACATTAAAAAAGAAGCAAATAAGCCCTAAACTCACAAGAAGAGGTTCTAGAAAAAGAAGATCAAACTAAACCCAAAGCAAACAGAAGGGAGACAAATAGCAAAGATTTGAGTGGAGATAAATGAAATAGAAAATAAAAAGACAGTAGAATCAATGAAACCAAAAGTTGATTCTTTGAAAAGATCAATATACAATTGACAAATCTTTAGCAAAACAAAGAAAAAAAGAGGAGATGCAAGTAGCTAAATTCAGAAATGAAAGGGAGTATATTACTACTGATGTCATAGAAACAAAAAAGATTGTAAGTGGATGCTATGATTTATTACCAACAAATCAGATAACCTATATGAAATGGACAAATACCCAGAAACACACAAAATACCTACACTAACTCAAGAAGAAATAGAGGATCTCAACAGACCAATAAGTAAAGAGGTTGAAGTAGTAATCAAGAACCTCCCACAAAGGAAAGCCCAGGACCAAATGGCTTCACTGTTGAATTTTGCCAAGCATGCCAAGAAGTATTAACACCAGTCCAGCTCAGACTCTTCCAAAAAATGTAAATGGATGGAACACTTCTTCATTCTATGAGGTCACCATCATCCTAATACTAAAGCCAGCTATAGATACCATAAGAAAGGAAAATTGCAGACCTACTTCTGTTATGAATATACAGGCAACAATCTTCAACAAAATATGAGCAAGGGAATCCAACAACACATTAAAAAAAATTACACACCATGATCAGGTGGGATTTATTCCAGGTATGCAAGGGTAGTTTAATGTAAGAAAATCAGTTTCTGTAATACACTCGATTAACAGAATAAAGGCAGAAAACCGCATGATCATCTCAATTGATGCAGGAAGGATATTTGATAAAATCCAGCTCTCCTTGATATCACTTAGAAGTTTCCTTCTACTCCTTGTTTTCTTCATGAAAAAGTGCATATATGAAAAATCCACAACTCACATCATATTCAATCGTGAAAAATTGAAAGCTTTTCTTTTAAGATCAGAAACATGACAAGGATACCCATTGTGACCAATGTTTTTCAACATTATACTGGAAGCTCTAGTCACAACAATTAGGCAAGAAAAAGAAATAAAAGGCATCTAAACTGGAAAGGAAGAAGTAAAACTTTCTCTATATGCAGATGACAGGATCCTATATTTAGAAAATCCACAATAAAGCTAATAGAGATAATAAATTCAGCAAAATGGTAGGGAACAAGATCAGCACAGAAAGATCAGTAGTGTTTCTATGCACTAGTAATGAACACTCTGAAAAGGAAATCAAGAAAAAAAATCCATTTACTGTAGCAACGAAAAGAATCAAATATGTAGGAATAAATTTAACGAAGGAGGTAAAGGAGTTGCGTGTGGAAAACTACAAAATTTTGCTGAAAAAAACCAAAGAATACCAAAAATAAATGGAAGGACATTTCCATGTTCATGAATTGGAAGACTACATATTGTTAAATGTCAATTCTACCTAAAGTGCTTTACAGACTCTAAGCAATCCCAGTCAGAATTCCAAAAGACTTCTTTGCAAATATGAAAAAAACCAAACATCAAATTCATATGGAATGGGCCTCTGAATAGTCAAAACCATCTCAGAAGTGAAGAATGAAGTTGAATGACTCAGACTTCCGATTTTAAAGCTTATTTCAAAGCTGAGTAATCAGAATAGCATAGTACTAGCACAAGGACAGACATATTGACCAGTGGAATTGAATTGCAAATTCAAAAATAAACCACCTCATATCTAGGGCCACTTAATTTTTGACAGGTGTGCCATGTCCACTCACTGGGGAAAGAATAGTCTGTTCAACATACAGTGCTGTGAAAACTGGATATTCACATGCAAAAAATGAAGGTGGACCCCTGCCTCACCCCATATACAAAAATTAAAAGTGGGTCACAGACCTTAATATAAGAACCCAAATTATGAAACTCCTAGAAGGAAACATGGAAGCATATTCAGAACCCTGTGTTATGTAGTGGTTTCTTAGACTTCACACCAAAAGTACAAGCAACAAAATAAAAAATACATACATCTATTTTGACTTAAAATTAAAATCTCTTCTTCATGTCAAAAGACTTTATCATGTTAGTAAAAAAGGAGAGAATAGTTGGAAACCCATATCCAGTAAGGGTTCAATATCCAGAATATATAAAGAAATCCTACAACTCAACAACAAAAGACAAATCAATTTGAAAATGGGCAAAAGACTTGAATAGACATTCCTCCAAAGAACATACACCAATGACCAAAAAGTGTATGAAAAGCTGTTCAACCTTGTTAGACATTAGGGAAATGCAAATCAAAGCCACAATGAGATATCATCTCACATCCACTAGAATGGCTTCTATTTTAAAAGAAAAACAAAACAGAAATAACAAATGTCGGAGAAAATGCAGAGAAATAGGGACATTCCTTCATTGTTGGTGGGAGTGTTAAATGGTGCGACCACCGTGGAAAAAAGCTTGGTGGTTTCTTCAGAAGATTAAAGTTCAATTCTGTATGATCCAGCAATCTCACTTCTGGGTTTATCCATAAAAGAATTGAAAGCAGGGATTCAGACAGATATTTGCATACAGATGTTCAGAGCAGCATTTGCAATTGCCCAAGATGGAAGTAACCCAAATGGCCATCAGTGTTTGAATGGATAAATAAATTGTGATATGTACAAACATTGGAATATTACTCAGCTGTAAAAAGGAATGAAGCTCTGATGCATGCAACAACATGAATAAACCTTGAAGGCATCATGTTAAGTGTAATAATCTACACAAAAACACAAATATTATATGATCTCACTTATATGAAATAATTAAAATATGCAAATTCATAGAATTAGAAATTAGAATACAGGTCATAAGGGGCAGGGATGTGGGTGGGGAATGGAGAGTTAATGCTTAATGGGTACTGGGTTTTCTGTTTGGGGTGATGAAAAAGTATTGGTAATGGAGGGGAGTGATGGCAGCAGAACATTGTGAATGTAATTAACACTACTGAATCGTATATTTGAAAGTGAATAAAATGGGAAATTTTACGTTGTATATGTTACTAGAAAAAACATTTTTTAAAAACTACAGGACTGTACAATACAAACAGTGAACCCTAATGTAACTACGGAATATAGTTAGTAGCATTTTTTTTTACTAATTTTTATTTTACTAATATTGTTTCTTCGTTTTTCATTGTTATCACACTGATGCAAAGTGTTAATAATAGAGAAAGTTGTGTGAGTAAGGGGGATAAATGGGGCTAGCTATCCCCTTTATCTCCAGCCTCACTCCCCTGCCCACCCCAGTCCTAAGCTATCAATCTGTTTACTCTATAGATCTCCTTATTTACTCTATAGGTCTGTTACTCTAAAATCTATTACTCTCTAATATATTTCCTCTGTAGATCTCTATAGATTTCCGTATTCTGGACTTTCATATAAATGGAATCATATAATATGTGGTCTTCTGTGACTGCCTTCTTTCACTTAGCATAATGCTTTCATGCTTCATGATGTACCATGTAATAGTACTTCATTCCTTTTTATGGCCTTTTTATCCATCATATTGATAGACGACATCTTGTTTACCCATTTGTCAGTTGATGAACATTTGGGTTGTTTCCACTTTGGGCTATTATGAATAAAGCTGCTATGAACATTTGTGTGCAAATTGTTGGGTGGACATGATTTCATGTATATCCCTAGGAGTGGAATTGCTCGATCATATGGTAACTCTATGTTTAATCGTTTGAGTAACTGTCAAACTCTTTTTCCAAGGCAACTGTACCATTTTACATGCCCACCAGCAATGTATGAGGGTCTTGATTTCTCCACTTCTAGCCAACACTTATCTCACTTTTTGACTCTAGCCATTCTAGTGGGTGTGAAGTTGTGCCTCATTGCACTTTTGATTTGTATTTCTCTGATGACTGATAATATTGACCATCTTTGTTTGTGTGCTTATTGGCCATTTGTATATCTTCCTTGGAGAAATATCTATTCAAATCCTTGGTCCCTCAAAGATTTTTACTCTGCTATTTTTGGCTTTAATTCCATCACTTGACTGTATCAGTGGATAATTTTTGCCACTGGTTCAGGAGGAAGATTCCCAGCAGTTAGATTCCCACTGCCAGTATGCAGGACAGTTTAGTGCATGAATTCACCTTTACATCTGCTGGGATTCAATCCTCAGTTTCCCTATCTAGGGGGCAGGGTTGTGCGGTGTTAAGATTTCCGGGGAACTGGGCCTCACCTTTGCCTATATTAACTATTCCTTCTTAGCAAAATCAGCCTCCTCAATGCTATATTGTCTAAGAAGGTTTGACACCTCTGCTCATGTGATCACTAAACAGTACCAGGAAACCACGAGCAACAGACTATGAAAACTGCTGTGTTTGTGTGTATGCGTGCTCAACTGTCTATAGAAGGCGGAACCAGAGCCCAGGCAGAAAAAGTAACCAGTTTATGCCAGGTGCATTGTGTCTCAGTTTGTTGTGGCATCTGAGATCTGTTCCCCAATAGTCTTGGGGAAGATTTTACAAAAGAATAATATCAGTACTATTAGCTACTGTTTATTTAACATTATGTGTGTTAGACACTTGGCAGACACTCATGTTAAACCTTGTAACCCTGTATTGATGATAATACTGAGACTCAGAGCTCAGGTGGCTTCTTTGAGATGACCCTGGCAGTGGCAGGATAGAGTCCTGCTCTTTGCTACCAGAAGTTGTGCCTGTGCTCTACCCTGTGCTCTACAGCTGCTCTAACTCTGGCTGTGCCTCAGTAGCACCATAGCACTTTAAAAATACAGATGCCAGGCTCCACTGAAAACATGCATTGGAATCTCCAAGGGCTGAGAACTACTACATAACAGTTGTTTTCCCTACTGGCTTTTTAACAAAAATCACATTCTATCTGGGCAGGTCCTCCATTTTTCTAGACTTGGAGGTGCTGGTTACTCTCCAGCCTAGTATTGTTGGAATGGAGGACTTCATCTTCTGTTTTCCTTTCCCCACTGAATCATACCTTCTTCTCCAGTACCCTATCTTCTCTTTGTTTCCCATCTGAGATTGTGTGTCATGTGGACTCCTGGTAATGACCAGTTTATAATCTATTGTGGTTTCTCCTCCCACTGTTGGGAGTAGTCAGAGACTGCAGGAGCAGTATGACTGTTGACCCAAACCGTTCCTGGCAGGGCTAGCAAAGCTGCTGCCACAAAAATGAATCTCGGGCGGCTGCCGTGGCTCAGTAGGCAGAGCTCTGACCTGCCGTACTGGAGGTCTGGAGTTCGATCCCTGGTGCCTCCTGCCCATATGCAAATTAAAAAAAAAAAATGAATCTCATTCACGCAGCAACCCAAAACCAAACACAGAGGGTCAGTACTGCCCACATTGTTCTTCCCCTAGCAGAGTGGTGTGATGACGGCAGAACCTGAGAATGACCTTGGCTTAAGGGTTGTATAGCCTTGTAAATGTCATGGACTGGTGAGATGAGAAACATCTTAAATTATAAAGAATTTCAAAAATGGCATTTCTTGTTACAGATTGATTGAGAGATACACACATACTTCCTTCCTTGTACTTTTGGGGAAGAGGTGGCTCTGTTTCAAACCTCTTTTCCTTCAGTACTGTCCAGAAAGGAAACTGTTGTTCCTGGTTAGTGAATCATGCTTCCTGAAGCTGAGCTTTTAAACAAGTTGCTGGGAGAACCTGGAGGTGAAAGACAATTTGAGATTGAATGGTGCAAGCCTTTTGTATCCCACAAACATCTCCTATTAATTTATACCCCTGTTTCTTGGCTGTAAGAGAATGAACTCCCCTTGCTCAGGCAACAAGTTAGGGCTCTTCCTGGGATCTTGATCCAAAGACTCCTCCTGTATTGACTCCATTAAGCAATAATGAAAACTTTTTCTTTCCAACCTAGGTTCAAATGCTAGGAAATAATACCTACTCACAGTATTTCACTTGTAAACTATTCTCTATGTTCTGATATCTTTTGGAGGCTTCTGGAGATAGAGTCCTCATCTTTCTTTTCAGTTCTAAATCTTAAAAAAGGAAAAGAAAAGAAAAAGTTTGTGACTTCTGAAGCTATCACTAACTGTGACTAAGATGTCAGTATTCCTGGAATACCAGCTACTGGTGGCACAGGTCTTGGTGTCCTGTGGATGTCTCTGCCCTCCTCCTGCACCTCCCCTTTTTTTTCTTCCTCTCTGTCACTCCTACTTCTGCCAGTAGAGAATATGGAAGTGAGGCCTCTATTTAAAAGGGAAAGTTGGCAGCTGATCTGAATGCCAGCAGAGCTCTGGCTTCAGTGTGTGTTTGTTTTTGTTTGTGTTTTGTTTTTAAATGTGTGTGAGACTTATGGCTGATCAAAAGTTAGGGAGAAAAGGCTCAGGGCAAGAGAATGAAATCTTGCTGTTATTCCAGAGGCACAGAGGCGCGCAATCCAGCCCCAAAATAAGAAAGTCAGTTAGTCCTTCTGAAGATAGCAGGAGAAAAGGGCTATTTTGATAGCAGCTTGCAGTGGCCAGACCCTGGCCCCTGAGTACACATGAGGTTGGCCAACCACCTTATCTAAGGAACTTTCTACTGGGACTCCCTGTGCCCTCGTCTATTGCCCCACCCACTCTGGCTCTGCATAGAAGCAAGCTATGCTCCTCACTAACAGCCTGCTAGTTCATTGTTTATTGACCTATATGCTAGTATCTTCCTGGGCATTTTTTGTAACGAAAGGAGCCTGTAAACTGTCACTGGGCTGGCATGTGCCCACTTCTCTCCTTTGTGTGTTTATGTTTTTGTGAAGGTGCAGATTTGGAATCAGGAAGTCAGTGTTTGCTTAGAGCCATGAGCCTTAAGTTGAGAGACCACCTTTTTCTTTACCGCTCAGATGGCTGGAGAGCAAATAGATGTGTAATACAGCCTAGTTAGGGATCTTCTCCTGACTTCTGGAGGGCGGGGAGTTTTGGGGTGAGGGGAGGCCATCAGCCAAGTCATCAGGGAGGGCTAAAGGAAAGAACTTAGTGACTTAGGAAGGGCTCACTATATGACAGTCTCTGAAATAACCTCATACTTCTAATTTCCCTTGCAGTTGGAGACCCCCTCCCCATTAAGTGCCTCTTTGCATAGCACCGGCCCCCGCCCCCACGCTCACTGGTACCACTACAGCGGGACGGGCCATGGCGGGTCGGGGAGGTGCAGCACGACCCAATGGACCAGCTGCTGGGAACAAGATCTGCCAGTTTAAGCTGGTCCTGCTGGGGGAGTCTGCGGTAGGCAAATCCAGCCTTGTCCTTCGCTTCGTCAAGGGGCAATTCCACGAATACCAGGAGAGCACAATTGGAGGTGAGTGGGCACAGAGGAGTAGGGATGACCTCAGAGAGGCCAAAGAAATGCTTTGGCATTGAGAAACTAACTACATCTAGGACAGCCATACCTCAGCCTCATCTTGGCCCTAGAATCAAATTCAACAGCTGGTCTCCATATAAGAACATCCCAAGAAGCTTTGCTAGTAAAAAGGAGCTGGAATTCAAGACCTGGCTTTCATCCTGGCCTCTTTATTATTTGTGTGGTTTCAGCCAAGATCTTCCCTTTGGCCCAGCCTCTCGGAAGGGAGAGGCTGAGTATGGATCCCTGAGAGTCCTTCCTATTGTAACAGACAGTACATCTGCCCTGGCCCCTCCCTCCTTCCAGAATGGGGAAATGGGATGATGACTAGTGACTGGGAGAGTTGGCTGGCAGTTTTGAAGCTGACCTTTCTTGAGCTCAGTGCAAGTCATTGATTTCCCAGTGCTCAGCATTTAGGATGTGAGACTCAGCCTCCTACCTCAGTGGCTGGTCAGACCTTGAGGGTCCAAGGCTGTCCTTGGGCTCGTGTCATTCTTTCTCAACCTCTTGGTTGGTAGAAGGCTTCCAGTAGCTGCAAACAAAATGGGCTTTGTCAGCAGTCTCCCTGCTGCCTCCTCAGCACTCAGGTCAGGAGCTGAGAGTGGGGAGTGAGGAAGTGCCCCAGGTCCCTCAGTGGACTGGGGGAGGGGAACCAAGGAGAGCAGGCTTTCCACATAGAGCTGTCAGGATCCTCTGCTGGATCCAGGGAGAGGAGACTCCCACAGGTCTGTTCCAGCTCTGGAACTTCTTTGAAGCATAGACACAAGCGCTCCATGTTCCCCTGCCTCCTCAGATCAAACAGAGGGTCACTGTGTTCCCTGAAGGTCAAACCACAGAGCGGCCACACAGGTCTGTGTCTGGATCAGAGCCGGGGGTGGCTAGTCAAAGTGCCTGCAGGTGGCAGGGGCAGGTGGGAAGCCAGCCGCCAGCTTCACCCTGGCAGTGGCACAGTGTGTACTTCTAGGCTTCCCCAGCGTAGTTAAGCTTGTGAGCGTGTCCTCTGGAAAGTAAAGGTCAACAACACCCCTGAACTGGAGTATCCTGAGGAACCAGAGAAGTTTCCAGTTGGACTGTTTTTTCTGAGGGGAGGCAGGAAGGAGGAAAAGAAGAGTGGATGTATTGACCCCGCAGTGCTTGGGGCCAGGTTACCCAATGGCTTTTCCTCTCCTGTTCCTTGCTGCATTCTTCAGAGAGTGGTCCTGAAAGGAATCAAGCACATTTGGCTTCTCTTCTCTTCATGCCCTTGCCCAGGGTGGATCTGCAAAACTTGTGCACTTCCCATCTGCCCAGGACACATCCTTAAAAATGTGAATTCCACCTGCTTTGGCTCCTGGGCCAGGGGCTTTTCTGCGCCCATCTGAGCAGCAGACTTCTAAGTGCCAGAGCCTAGTTACAACAGTGAGAGTATGTGGCAGTGGCTTCTCTAACTCGTTCTTGCCCAATAGCATCACCTTCTCTCTTACAGCGGCCTTCCTCACACAGACTGTCTGCTTAGACGACACAACAGTCAAGTTTGAAATCTGGGACACAGCTGGACAGGAGCGGTATCACAGCCTGGCCCCCATGTACTATCGGGGCGCCCAGGCTGCCATCGTGGTCTATGACATCACCAACACAGTAAAGATCTGCCTTTCTTCTCTTCCTTGCCCTTCATGTTCTCAGAGCCCCAGGAATTGGATTATAGAGGCTCCCTTTTCAGGCCCCTCGACCCTCTCTATTCCTGGGTGGGGTGTGGGCAGGTCTACTGTTTGGGAGCATCTCATCAGAATTTTTCGGTGGTAATGCCTCAGACACTTTGGCCATGCCAGCTGAAGCTTCTCTGGTGAGCAGCCCTGGCGAAATGCCGCCCTGTCCCCCTGACTTCTTGGCTCTGTCTCCTCAGGATACATTTGCACGGGCCAAGAATTGGGTGAAGGAGTTACAGAGGCAGGCCAGCCCCAACATCGTCATTGCGCTCGCGGGTAACAAGGCAGACCTGGCCAGCAAGAGAGCCGTGGAATTCCAGGTGGGAGGATGGACAGGATTTGTGGGGAAGGAGCAGGCCCCCTCCACTTGGGTTTCCCTAGGCTGCTCAGGGGGGCTTTTGGCAGGAAGCAGGGAGCTTCAATCTGTTTCTCTTGTGACTCAAGCTTGGGCTTAAAGAGAAATTGTCACCTGTCTCTCCCGGTTCTTTGTCTTTGGCAATGGAGTCTATGTGTAACAGAAGCTTTGCTTGTTTTTCTCTTATAAACTGTCCTTTTAACTAAATTTATTGAAAAAGTAATACTTTGTTCCTGTAATACATATTAAACTGTACAAGAAGGTAAATAGAATGAAATCTGAGTCTCCTCCAACAAGAAACTCAGCCTCCCTTTCCCCCAGTTCCCCCAATTTCTTGTCTTTCCAGAAATATACACGTGTGAATCCTTTTCTTTACAAGGATAGGAGTGTGCTATACATACTGTATAATTATCATAATTTATTTTTCACCTGTCCTGTACGGATGGACTTCTAGGTGGTTTGTAATAGCAAAAGACTGGAAACAGTGTTGTAGTTAATACCACATCCCTATGCTTTTGTCTAAATGTGCAAGTGTATTTGTCTAGAAGTATTTCCTAGCCTTCTAATTTTGAAGAGCGAGAAGACAGAATGGACCTAAAGAAACCTGCTGATGTTCCTGAGCTCCCAGGACTGTAGGGGGGAGTGGAGAAATGGGGGTGTGGTGCAGATGACTTGGGAGAACTCAGAGTTGGAGAGCCTTAAGCTGGAAAGCCCCTGCATTTGTCCAGCCAGTCTCTGCTGTGATCAGGAAAGATTTCTATTTTGGGCCCCAGCCCCTGCCAGCTGCCAACATTTCCCTCCCACCCTCTTTCTCACCTGCATCCAAACCAGGAAGCACAAGCCTATGCAGATGACAACAGTTTGCTGTTCATGGAGACATCAGCAAAGACCGCAATGAATGTGAATGAAATTTTCATGGCAATAGGTAGGTTGCCTCTTGTGTCTACCCCACCACACAGCACCACAGGTATATCGTTTGCCTGCTATACTGTAGAAGGTCTGCGGGGAGGTGGGGGAGGGGGGGTTCCTTAACCAACTGGTCTTTTACCATTCTAATACTTCAATAAAAGTTTCTCTTTCATCTGACTCCCACATGTAGGTCATTCACCCCAGAAGTTCCTATTGCCTGGAACAATGTCTAGCATTTCATTCCCTGACTCTTTAGCTCTCTGTCCATTTCAGAAACTGATATCACTATCCCCCCACTCACTTCTTAGGATTTTTTAGTTCATCAGCTTTGCAGAGTTCATATCCTGACTCTACCACTTAATTAATTCTGTAGCCTTGGGCAAGTTATTTCATCTCTCTCTGCCTCAGTTCCCTGAAACACTCATAAAACTGACACATGGAAGCCTTCAATATGTTATCACTGATAAGGGAGTAAGGGCCAGAATTCTACTCAGGTGGAATTGGAAGAGGGTATTGGGGTACCCTTCCTTCTCAAATGCATTTTTCTCCTATCCTAAACAGCTAAGAAGCTCCCCAAGAACGAACCCCAGAATACAGCTGGTGCTCCAGGCCGGAACCGAGGTGTGGACCTCCAAGAGAACAACCCAGCTAGCCGGAGCCAGTGCTGCAGCAACTGAGCCCCCCTTGCCTGTCCACTGCCCCCACCTCCTCCGCCTGAATGACCCGACTGGAATCCACTCTAACCAATCGCATTTAACGACTCGGGCACCGCTGGGGTGGGGGGCAGGGGGAGGGCTCCACCATGATTTCTCCATATACTTTTGATCATAGGCCAGAGTGAGTTATTCTACCCGCACCTTTCTGTACAATACTAATTCAATTTTAAGTCTTAAGTCACTTTTTTAATATATAAGATCTGCTCTTCCCATTTCCTCCCCTTTCTACTGCTCTCCCATTTTTCCTCCACTGGTAGTAGCTCTCTGCTCCCGTTCCCCCCACCCATGTACCTGAGGGCAGGGGGTAGAGCAGTTATCCTCCCTTTCCTTCTTCAAGAGCATCCCCATCCTTACCTTGGGCTTGGTTTGGCATGGTGGGGAAGGCCACAGGGGTGAGGGAAGGGAGAGGAAGCTCTTCCCTTAGCTGGCTGACCTCAGGCTGCAGCCTACCCTTCTTCACAGCAGGGAGAGGCACCACATTACCACAATGAATTTTCACATGAATTATCGTTAACAGCCACGAACCATTGCCCCCATCCCACCCTCCTTGGTCACCCTGATCTCTGGCTTTGAAGCCCTCTTCTGACCAAATCACGATGATGAGTATTCAGGGGTGGGTGGGTAAGGGGGGGGAGTGGGAGGGGATGGAACCAACTTTTTCTGTATTTTGTATTGTATGTTTTCTTCAACATGTAACCAATCAGTATCTTGTCAATATAGTCAGCCGATCGATCGACCTTGCACTTGTCTTCCTTGTCTTTCTCTGGCAGAGTTTATCAGACCGTGCCCTCTGGAATTTTCTTGAAGCGAATTTAAAATGAACCACTGAATCTTATCAAACAAAAGTGTGTTTTTTCCCTAATGTGAGGGGATGTTGGTGATCACGGTAACCAAGAGAAAGAGGCCCTTACTGTTACCAGCTCCAATGGGGCGGGGAATCTCACCAAGTTCAAAGTTCATGGTCCTGCGATTGCCTTTCCCTCCTGATTACACCTGGATGACATGTACTGTGTATTTGAAGATTTTTGGTCTCTGAAACACCAGAAGCAAGCGCTGTTGGGGGGGGTGTCTATAAGGGACTATGTCTTACCCTCATCCCTGAAGAGGAAGGAACATCGATAGTCTCTAGAATCCTGGACCAATCTTTAGGCCAATGCTGCAGTGGCTAGCTTCCCTCACCATATCTGTCCTCCACAGCACCCATCCACACCCCAGGCTCAAGCTACACCCTCCCTGGTCTCAGGGACCTCTACTAGCTCTGGAGCAGGGTGGTACTTGGGCCCTCTGAGCCCTCTGCTGCTCCCTGCTGGAGCTGCTGCTCTCAGCTTCTCCCAAGGACCGAGAGGCCTTGATTCTTGGTGGACCACCACCCTGAGGTGCCTTTCCTGCCTGCCTGACTGAGCCCTTCACTTGGCATCCCTCTGCTTATGCCTCTAGTCCCTCTGCCCTGCCTTTAACCCCAATCCCCAGAAAAGACCACGGACATTGAGACTACTGTGCAACATGGTTGTTTACTGGCTCAGACTAGGTTAGTATCCTTCTTAGAGCCCTGGCCCCTGAGTCTCGGGGACGATCCAGTCTGGGCTTCAGAAGAAGGCAGTGAAGGGCCCTGGCCTCGGAAACACAGCCGGCCGGAGGGGGTCAGGCAGCAGCTCATGGAGGCCGGATCCACATCGGACGGCAGACGCAGTTCCCGGTGCACCTTCCGCGCCATTCGGTAGCCCGCCCCGTCCGGGCCGCTTCCCTCCAGTTGTTGATGTCCGGTCACTGTCAGGGATCGGCCGTCCACCCTCACCACCAGTTCTTCAGGGGTGAAGCCGTGGGCGTCCACCTTCAGCTGGAAGCCGTCCTCTGCATGGTCATCTTGCGCAGCTGCCGAGGCGTCCCTGAGCAGCCGCACCGGCAGCGTGACCCCCTGATTTTGTTCAGCGAGGGCTACGCTGGGGCGCCGGGACGCCACCTGGTTCTCGTTGGACTGGCTGCTCCCGCCCCGCTGCATCCGACTGAGCAACTGCTGTCCAGGGGCGCGAGCGCAGAGCTCCAGGCGCGCCTACAGGCACCGATGTCCCAGAGGGGAGGGGCTCCGGGGGGCTGCGCGTGGCTCCCCGCCTCCACTCCCCTCAGCTCTGCCCAGCTCGGTGCCCTTCGCTTCCTTCCGCAAACCTTGGCTCCTCTGCAGCGAGGGTCGCCTTGGCAGAGCTCCGGGTCAGTTGTGCACGTCCTGCCTCTGAGGTTCAGGTGGTCAGCCGCCTCGGCGCTTCTGCTCCTGCCCCTTCCTCGGGCCCTCCCCCACTCCGCCAGGGAGTCTGGGCGGCCGGGCTGTGACTGAAATGGATCAACGAGATGCTAGAAACGCGGTTACTCTGGCCTGGACCAGCCAGGGGTGTGGACGGGAGAGCAGATTGAGCCGTTGGGCTGGGAGGGGGCACTCTTGGCCTTCTAAGAATCAGGCCTGAAGGGAAGAGGACTGATCTTACAGAGTGTGACCTTCCCAGGGTCTTCCATTCTCGGCACATCCTGCCTTTTCCTGACGGCTGCAATGGTTTCTCGTGCGGACTAGGGCGTACGGGTGGCAGACGCGTCCTTCTGCCTCTTTTATCATCCATTCTTGGAGTCTACTGTGCGGGAGACCAAGGGCTGGGCCCAGGGACCACAAAAATGAAGGCAGGGACCCTGTTCCCCAGTTGCCCTAGGTCTGGAGAGGGAGAGTCCAGCTGTACCAAGACCGTATCCCTGTCTCGGCCTTCTTTATGACCACAGCCATGCCTCTGGCGCTCTATATTTTTATAATGAACCCTTTTTACTGAAAGAAAACATACATAGAGAAATGTGCCTAAAAGAGTACCACTGATGAATAAAGGCAAATCACCCCTGCCATGACTACACAGCTCAAGAAACAGAACTGGGGCTCCCCAATTCCCCCAGGCAGGTGCCTGTTTTGTAGGATGCTCCTCCTTGTCCCCAAGAGTACAGTAACCTTGACTATCGCGGAAGCTTCCATGAGGAATTAGAAGTGAAGAAGGGGTCAATCTGGGTTACTCACACGGGCCTGACCTGGCTGTCGAGGACCAAGAGACAGGACAGAAAAGTCTGGAAGCTGGAAGCAGAGGGGAGCGGCAATAGCCGACTACAACTCCCATCATGCTCCGGGGCAGTGGCGCCTGCGCACTGAGCGCCGGTTGCCCATGCGGCCCTAGGGTTGGGAGCGCCGCGCCGCGCTCCGCTGCGGGGGAGGCCATGGCGGAACCTTCCCAGGCCCCGACCCCGACCCCGGCTGCGCAGCCCCGTCCCCATCAATCCCCAGCCCCTGCCCCAACTCCGACTCCTGCCCCCAGCCCAGCTTCGGCCCCGGCTCCGGCTCCCACTCCGGCACCAGTCCCGGTCCCAGCTGCAGCCCCAGCCGGGAGTACAGGGACTGGGGGGCCCGGGGTAGGAAGTGGGGGGACCGGGAGCGGGGGAGATCCGGCTCGACCTGGTCTGAGCCAGCAGCAACGCGCCAGCCAGAGGAAAGCGCAAGTCCGGGGGCTGCCGCGTGCCAAGAAGCTTGAGAAGCTAGGGGTCTTCTCTGCTTGCAAGGTGGGGGCGGGGCCTGGGGCGAAAGGGGCGGGGCTCGGGGCATCCAGGGCCTCCGATGCGTGTGGATGCAAGGATCTGGCCGGGGAGTGGTTCCTTGCCCCGGGATGCCGGGTCAATGACTGATAATTCTATCGCCAGGCCAATGAGACCTGCAAATGTAATGGCTGGAAAAACCCCAAGCCCCCCACTGCACCCCGTATGGACCTGCAGCAGCCAGCCGCCAACCTGAGTGAGCTGTGCCGCAGCTGTGAGCACCCCTTGGGTAAGGCCGGCAGCGCCCTTATACCTAGGGACAGAGATGTTGCTGGGTCCTGCTTGGACAGATTAACTCAAGTGCCACAAAGACTCATCTCTGAAAAACCAAAGATGTCTCCTAAAGAGGGATGGGGTTGGGAGTGGGTATGCCCCAAAGGAGGAAAAGGGAAATCTGCCAGTCCAGGAGGGGCAAGGGGCCTCCCGAGGGCTGACACAGGTGCAGTCAGTCTCCTTGGCTGGTCACACTAGTAGGAGGGGCTGAGGGTGTATTTTGGCTGGCTATGAAGAGGGCTAGGAAGTCCCTGTTGATCTCTTCTTCCCATTGCTCCCAATTCTACCACCTGTCCTTTTCGTAGCGGACCATGTGTCCCACCTGGAGAATGTGTCCGAGGATGAGATTAACCGGCTGCTGGGGATGGTGGTAGACGTGGAGAACCTGTTCATGTCTGTTCACAAGGAGGAGGACACGGACACCAAGCAGGTGTATTTCTACCTCTTCAAGGTGAGCTTCTTCCAGATGAGAGAGTGTGTGTGAAATGAGGCGAGGGGGGTCTGCAGCTCTGAGCTCTGCTGACCCGCACTTCCTGCCTCCCCTCCCTCCAGCTCCTGCGGAAATGCATCCTGCAGATGACCCGGCCTGTGGTGGAGGGCTCCCTGGGCAGCCCCCCATTTGAGAAGCCTAATATTGAGCAGGTAGGCTGGAGAAAGTGGTAAGAGGAGAATGGGAGGGGTGACAGCTTGGAGGAGTGGGGAGCCTGTGCTCTGCATCCTTCTCCAGCTGAGTACAAGGAAGAGGTTCAGAGAAGAAAGGAGATTTTGTGCTAATCTCAGGGCTGAGGGGGTGGGCATAATTTCTCTTTCCAGAAAGCCCCAGATTGAAAGGAGAGCCTTGTCCCTGCCCTCGGGGAGCACCTGCTGGGTGCTCAGGCCATGTCCCCTGTTTGTTTACCGCCTTCCCAGGGTGTGCTCAACTTTGTGCAGTACAAGTTCAGCCACCTGGCTCCCCGGGAGCGGCAGACGATGTTCGAGCTCTCAAAGATGTTCCTGCTCTGCCTTAACTACTGGAAGCTTGAGACACCTGCCCAGTTTCGGCAGAGGTCCCAAGCTGAGGATGTAGCGACCTACAAGGTCAATTACACCAGGTAGGCCCAGCCAGGGGCAGCCTGGGGGAAGGTGTGTAGGCCCAGTCTAGAGTCCATGGTTTCTCTTTTCACCTGCCGCATCCGTCCCCTGCAGATGGCTCTGTTACTGCCACGTGCCCCAGAGCTGCGATAGCCTCCCCCGCTATGAGACCACCCACGTCTTTGGGCGAAGCCTCCTCCGATCCATCTTCACCGTTACTCGCCGGCAGCTGCTGGAGAAGTTCCGAGTGGAGAAGGACAAGCTGGTGCCTGAGAAGAGGACCCTGATCCTCACCCACTTCCCCAAGTAAGGCTCGTTTTGGCCCATCAGGATTCTGCACCTTTGCTGTTATCCCCTCTTCTCCAGGAAGGCTTCCGAGATTGGCCCCTCCTCTCCCTCCATGGGCCTTCTGGGCTCTGGGTGTTTACTGGGCAGACTTGCCCACAGCCCAGATGCAACTTGCTAGTATTTGCCTTTGCACGTGCTTGTGTGCGGATGGCAGGTACATGGCACAGTGTTAATGCTCCCCCTCCCACACCCAGGATAGACATTACTCATTGTTTCCCACGGGGCCTGGACACAGCCTCAGAGTCCTTCCTACCACAGCACTCCAAGAAACCAGAGCTTACACTTGAGGTGAAACTTCAATCCCTGTTCTAGTCCTTTCTGTAACACGTTCCCCCCTTCTGCCACACTTTCCTCCCATTTTAAGCCTGCCTCACAACTCCCCTGTTTAAGAGGTCTTTACTTTCTAATCCTGGCCTTCTCATGCCCCTCCTGCTGCCAGGGGAGAATAAGGTGACTGGAAGGGGCGGCCTCTGAGTCCCGTGTTGATAGCGAGGGGACCGAGGTTCAGGGTGGCTTGGTGCCCTGCCTGGCCACACAGCCTAGAGTGGCATCAGCTCGGACCCTGCCTCCCTGTGCTGCACATCAGGGCGAGGAGTGGGCCCTTTGACCTCTGTCCTAGATGTGCCTGTCTTCCACCTTTGACAGGAACTCCCAGAAGGCAGTGTACTGCACCTCCCTCCTCAGACTAGGGGTTCCCAGAAGGCAGAGGCTTTCTCCTTTCAGACTCCAAGCTCCCTGAGAGCAGGGTCCGTCTCTTTCACCTGCCTCCTGCTCCTTTGGTGCCTGGCCTAGGGCTCCACCCTTGGCCAGAGGGAAGAGTGGTGGGACAGACTGTGCCCTCCCACAGATTCCTATCCATGCTGGAGGAGGAGATCTACGGGGTCAACTCTCCCATCTGGGAGTCAGGCTTCACCATGCCCCCATCAGAGGGAACACAGCTGGTGCCCCGGCCGGGTATGTGGTACTGTGGCCCTGCTTGGCCCTCCTGGCTGAGCCAAGCCTCCTGGGGCACGGGGTGCTTCTGGGAATGGGAGCAGGGCAGAAATGCCAGGGGGGCTTAATTGGGGTTCAGAGGGCCTGGATCCCTTTGAGAGACCTCCTTGTACCTCCAGCTCCCACCCCCTGAGTTTTACCTCTCCCTCTCTCAGCCACTGTCAGTGCGGCAGTTGTTCCCAGCACCCCCATTTTCAGCCCCACCATGGGTGGGGGCAGCAACAACTCCCTGAGCCTGGATTCTGGAGGGGCTGAGCCCATGCCAGGTGGGTACTTGATTCCTGAACTCTGATCCTCATCCACCCCTCCTCCAACCTCTCTTGCTGGGTGACCTTGCCAATCTCCCCAGCAGGTGAGAAGAGGAAGCTTCCAGAGAACCTGACCCTGGAGGATGCCAAGCGGCTCCGTGTGATGGGCGACATCCCCATGGAGCTGGTCAACGAGGTCATGCTGACCATCACTGACCCTGCCGCTATGCTGGGGCCCGAGGTGGGCAACCCGACTTGGCTGGCCCCGCAGTTAGTGGGTGGGAGAGGGTGTCCTCAGCATCCCGAGATGCTGCTCACCACCCCTCCTCTGCTTTCTAGACCAGCCTGCTGTCAGCCAATGCAGCCCGGGATGAGACTGCCCGCCTGGAGGAGCGCCGCGGCATCATCGAGTTCCATGTCATTGGCAACTCGCTAACGCCCAAGGCCAACCGGCGCGTGTTGCTCTGGCTCGTGGGGCTGCAGAACGTCTTCTCCCACCAGCTGCCGCGCATGCCCAAGGAGTATATTGCCCGCCTCGTCTTTGACCCGTGCGTCTCCGGAGACCCTGAGCCCCAGGGCACCACCACACCTCCAGGACCTCTCCACCCATCCCCAGGCCTCTTCCTCCAACCTTTGGCAATTCATACTCCTGTTTCCAAACCTGAGTCCCGCTTAGACCCCTAGGGCTGTGGGGTCAGGGAACATTTGGGGGATACCTCGGATCTGTGACATGCTCCCTCTCCCTCAGGAAGCACAAGACCCTGGCCTTGATCAAGGACGGGCGGGTCATCGGTGGGATCTGCTTCCGCATGTTTCCCACCCAGGGCTTCACGGAGATTGTCTTCTGTGCTGTCACCTCAAATGAGCAGGTCAAGGTGAGCACAGGGCTCCTGCCCCGGCCCCATCCCACCACCTGTCCCATCCCACCTCCTGCTTCTGAGTTTGGACGGGGTTAGAGCAGCAGGATGTATGATGGATGCAGCAGCCCCCCCACTTCCCCCTACCCTTTTGAGTTTGAAGAGCTCTTTTAGCAGCCCGTAGTTCCTTACGTCCCCACAAGGTGGCAGTGATGCTTCTGATAACTGCAGACTAAGAAAAAACACCTGTAGACCCACAGAGCCCAGCAACACTTTTCAAGGAACCTGTGTTTTCTTCATCACAAGAATATTTGCATACATTAGTGAATTAATAGTAGGTGATAGTCCTGGATCCTCACCGTTAACTACCCTCTGTCCACTAGTAGCGTCCCTTGTTCTCCTGTTTTACATAACCCACGTCTGCCTCACCCCAAAGACTGTGAGGTGTCTCCTTGGTCCCGACATGTGGGAGACAGGGTGCCTCTGCAGGGTTCAGATGCTGTGGTTAGCAGGCCCCTCGTGATTCCCCCTCCCCCACAATCCCAAGGCCCCGGGACTGGGCCTGTGTTGCCTGCGGACAGCAGCTTCCTGGTTTGGAATCGGCTTCCTGGGTTTGGATCCTGGCTCTGCCGTGGCTGGCCGCCTGACCTTGGACGCATTTGCTAACATAGCTGAGTTTCTGCTTTCTCTTCTGTAAAGTGGAGGTAACGGTACCTACCTCGTGGCTTAACTTGAGAATCGGTCTGTGAAGTGCTGAGCCAGGCACCTGGCCCAGAGTAAGCTCTCGGAAATCCTATGCCCTTCGCTTCTGTCCCCATCCACTCCCCTGCCTCTGCCCTGTCACCTTCCCTGCCTCCTTTCCAATCTGCCCCCTCCTGACTGGGCCTGCCTGCGACCTCCCCGCCACTGGCCCGCCCCTTGCCCCTAGTGAGCCGGGCCCTCCCTCTCCCTGCAGGGCTATGGCACTCACCTGATGAATCACCTGAAAGAGTATCACATTAAACACAACATTCTCTACTTCCTCACCTACGCCGACGAGTACGCCATTGGTTACTTCAAAAAGCAGGTGACCCTGGGCCTCACCCCGTGCCTGCCCACTGCCTAGGGCCAGAAGTCATTCTGTCCAGTCCCCTGGTGTGGATGGAGTAGGAGTCTCTTCATGCCCCATATGCCACCCACCACATGTGGGAAGTCTTTGCACCCATCTTCCTCCCTTCTGCTGCTGCCCGGGTAGAGGGCAGGCTGGACAACGCAGAGGCTATAGGGATGTGAGTCGAGGGGGGGACAGCTGACCTGCGTCTTTGCCAGGGACAGGTTCATTGAACAGAGCGCTGTGTCAGGTGCCCCAGGAGCAGGCCTGCCACCTCGCAAGTGCCCCTGGGGCGAGAGGCTGGGAAAGTTGGAAGACACTTGCCGACGGATTGGGTGGTAATTGCCAACCTCCAGGGCTTCTCCAAGGACATCAAGGTGCCCAAGAGCCGCTATCTGGGCTACATCAAGGACTACGAAGGCGCAACACTGATGGAGTGTGAGCTGAACCCCCGCATCCCGTACACGGAGCTGTCCCACATCATCAAGAAGCAGAAGGAGGTTGTGTGTTTGTGTGCATGCACGGATGCACGCTCGTGTCGGTGGGGCTTTTTGTGAATGTGCACATGTGTGGACCTGGCCCTCATGTGTGTGCAGGTGCTTGTCGGGGGCGGGGGGCCACGGCCTTGGGTCTTGCTCTGCCTCTTGGGGGGGTGCTTGGAAAGAGGGGCACCTGGATTCAATGACGGGGGCAGCCTTGGTGTTCTCACAACAGGTTGACAGTGGCCCTGGGAGGGTGGTTGCCAGGGCTGGTGTGAGCCCCTCAGACCCTTCCTCCCCTCAGATCATCAAGAAGTTGATAGAACGCAAACAGGCCCAGATCCGCAAGGTCTACCCCGGGCTCAGCTGCTTCAAGGAGGGCGTGAGGCAGATCCCTGTGGAGAGTGTCCCTGGCATCCGTGAGCGCACGGTCTCGCCGCGGGGTGGAGGATGGGGGGCTTGGCCTGGCTAAGGGGGCGGGGGGCACACTGCTTGTGGGGGTGGACAGCCTTCTTAGGCATGTTCTCCCCACACCCACTTTGCAGGAGAGACAGGCTGGAAGCCATTGGGGAAGGAGAAGGGGTGAGTGTTGTATTGGGGGAGCAGGTGTTGAGGGGAGGCAGAGGGCCAGGAGCCTCAGACCTGGCCTCTTTCATCCCCCAGGAAAGAGCTAAAGGACCCTGACCAGCTCTATACAACCCTCAAAAATTTGCTGGCCCAGATCAAGGTGGGGAGACCAGGTTCCTTTCTGGGGGTCCCATGACAGTGGCAGCAGCTTTACGACCCTGTCTGAGGTTGGGTGGTCACCTGGGGGGCTGGGCACGGGGCGCGGTGAGCCTGTCCCCCAGCTCCGCTCTCCTCTCCAGTCACACCCCAGTGCCTGGCCCTTCATGGAGCCTGTCAAGAAGTCGGAGGCCCCTGACTACTATGAGGTCATCCGCTTCCCCATCGGTGAGGCCGCGAACCCCTCCCTTCTGCCTCCAGCTCCAGGCTTACTCTGGCCTTCCCTGGGCCCCAGCCCCTCCCCTCAGCCTCTTAGGGGTGTGTCCCTTCCCTCCTGCTGTCCCAGACCTGAAGACCATGACCGAGCGGCTGCGTAGCCGCTATTATGTGACCCGGAAGCTCTTTGTGGCCGACCTGCAGCGGGTCATCGCCAACTGCCGCGAGTACAACCCCCCGGACAGCGAGTACTGCCGCTGCGCCAGCGCCCTGGAGAAGTTCTTCTACTTCAAGCTCAAGGAGGGGGGACTCATTGACAAGTAGTCCCCGGCTTCTGGGGCTCCCCCAGCCTCGGATTCTTCTTTGGTACCTAGGGGTCCCCTGGCTCCAGGTCCCTGACTGTCAGCTTGAGACACTCCAGCCAGGGTCCTCCCAATACAACCCCTGCCCCCACCGCCCTCCCGGGACCCTCAGGCACTCCCAAGCCTGCAGCTAGCTCTCCCTCCCTTCACTGTGTCTCACCTTGGGTTGGGGTCCCCTGGTCTGGGGCCCCGCCCCCTTTGCGTGACTGGGGCGGAGGAACGTACCTTGCCCAGCTTCGGTGGGCCCCAACCCTGGGCCCCTCAGAGCTTTGGAGTTTGGGTTCTCAGCCTGGCTCAGGTCAGCTGTTTCCTCAGTGGCCAAGACTGCTTATTTTAGTTTATTTTAGTTGGGTAGGTGGGCTTCAGGGGTTGGAAGTTCCACCCCGGCTGAGGAGCCATGCCTCCCCTTGCACTGTTATCTGTCAGTCTGTCCCCCAGGGGTGGGGGGCAGGGGGACCATCATCCCTGCCATTATTCCGTTGAAGGGAACAATAAAGCTTTTTTTTTTTTCTTGTGTGTGCTTGTTTCTTCCATGTAGCCCCCCAGCCCCAGCAGGCTGGCCTCCTCCTCTCCAGTAAGCCAGCCTCAGGTGGGTCCGGGCCTGCTCTCCCCAGCCGTGCTCCTGGGTGACGGGCTCCCCCACTTCTCCGGGCCCCAGTGCTAAGGCGGCAGGACCAGCCCCTCAGCCAGGCTGCCTTAACCCGCCGGGTGCAGGGACAGGCGGGGCAGGCGGGCCGAGGGAGGGGAGGCCCCTGGCTGGGTGGGAGGCAGGTGAACGTGCCACCCTGTCAGCAACGCAGCCACACTCCTGCCCCCCACCCGAGCACGGACAGTTTCTTGACCTGGAGACAGGGGCGGGAGCTTTCTAAGGGAGATTCCTATGGCTGGCTCCGCCCCTCAGTTTCAGTTTCTGATTTCCCTCTCGGCCCCGCCCAGGGGCGGCTCCGGGCAGCGCTGGCTGGGCCGGCGAGCAGGTGAGCCCGGGCCGGCGCAGGCCAGGTGTAGTGTGTTTCTCCCGCCTCCCCGGCGCCTTGTGGCCAGAGAAGGCGCCCGGAAGAGCCTGCGGGGTCCCTGTCCCGTCTCCCTCAAGCTGGAAGCCGGTGGCTCTGAGCGCTCCGCTGTTCCAGAATGGAGCTGCGGCCCTACCAGTGGGAGGTTATCATGCCCGCCCTGGAGGGCAGGAATGTCATCATATGGCTGCCCACGGGCGCCGGGAAGACCCGGGCAGCTGCCTATGTGGCCAAGAGGCACCTGGAAACTGTGGGCGGAGCCAAGGTGGTCGTACTGGTCAACAGGGTAAGTGCCCTGCCCTCCCCTCAAGTGGGGTCCCTGCTCCTCTGCCCCTCTTGGGACCATCCTTAAGCTTGCCTGTCTTTTTACCAGAGATCAGTCTCTGGCCATATCCCAAGGCCCTTCCCCCTCCCCCCCCAGCTTCCTCTCTCCGGCTCATTCCCCACCCCCAGGTGCATCTGGTGACCCAACATAGTGAGGAGTTCCGCCGCATGCTGGATGGGCGCTGGCAGATGGCAACCCTGAGCGGTGACATGGGGGCACGGGCTGGCTTTGGGCATGTGGCCCGGAGCCATGACTTGATTATCTGCACGGCTGAGCTGCTGCAGACAGCCTTGACCAGTTCCGAAGAGGAGGAGCACGTGGAGCTCAATGGTGAGGGCCGTGGGCGCAGGGACTGGGGAGGTACCCCTCCTGCCAACCCCAGGGCACCTCTTCCTGTTTTTTGTGAGAGTGAAGGGCGCCCCATTCACCAGCGTGTGTTCAGCATACACTCTAGGGGAAACAGACCTGACTCCCGTGCAGGATATTTGCAAAGCCCTTCCCACAGCTGAGCCTCAGTTTATTAATCTGTTTCATGGAGGTAAATCATTTTCACCTGGCTTGTTCTCAGGCCCCAGGCTGCAGGTCGTGGAGGGAGGAAGGAATTCTCAGCTGAGTTGTGGGGACTACATGAAACAAAGCTTATGGGAGGAAAGATTTTGCAAGTGAAGGTCACAGCCTTCCCCCATTTGTCCCCAGCCTTCTCCCTGCTCGTGGTGGATGAGTGTCACCACACACATAAGGACTCCGTCTACAACATCATCCTGAGCCAGTACCTGGGGCTAAAATTCCAGATGGCACGGCCCCTGCCACAGGTGCTGGGTCTCACAGCCTCCCTGGGCACTGGCGGGGCCTCCACACTCCAAGGGGCTATTGACCACATCCTGCAGGTCAGCTTGGCCCCTAAACCCCCCCCCCCC